>CAIGRR010081649.1:0-12304 GCA_903798365.1 Fraxinus sp. 1973-6204 | reverse complement strand
TTTTTATCAGTTGGTCTTGGCACCATCATCCAAGTCTCATTTTTCTGAATCATCCTCATTTTCTCTTCCATGGCTTCAACCCATTCAAGATGCTTAGCAGCTTCTTCATAGTTGTTTGGCTCAGCAATAGCCATATAACACCTTTTATAAACTTCATTCAAAGGTCTAGTTCCTCTAGGAGGTGGACTAGAACTGGAAGTGGACTCAGATGGTCCATCATTTGAAGCACTAGACTCTATTACTGGTGGCTAAACTTCAGGTCCTATCACTGGAGTATTTTGCCGGATCATAGGCACAAGAACTGAAGGTTGCTGTGATTTAACTTCTTCCCAATTCCACTTGGCATTTTCATCGACTTTGATGTCTCTTGAAACTATAATCTTCTTAGTTTCCAGATTGTATACTCTATAGCCCTTTGACAGAGAACTATAGCCAAGGAAGATCCCTTTCACAGCCTTATTATCCAACTTCCTCTTCCTTTGATCTGGAACATGAATATAGCATAAAGATCCAAACACTTTGAGGTGTTTTACTGTAGGTTTCACACCATTCCAAGCCTCAACTAGAGTCTTGCCTTTCACAGCTTTAGTTGACAATCTATTTTGCAAATAGATTGATGTATACACAGCCTTAGCCCAAAATTTCTTTGGCAAATCCTTCTCAGCCAACATGCTTCTTGCCATCTCCATCACTGATATGTTTTTTCTTTCTGCCACTCCATTTTGCTGTGGAGTATAAGGCACTATAAGTTGGTGATAAACACCATTCTCTTCACAAAATTGATCAAACATCTTGGAGGTATACTCTTTACCATTATCTGATCTCTTGAATCTTGCAGCCTGACTGACCTTCAACTAAGGCCTTGAATATTTTAAAGATATGAAACACATCTGACTTACTTTTCATGAAGTACACTCAGCACATTCTTGTGCAATCATCAATAAAGAGTACAAAATATCGATTTTCACTCAATGAGGGTGTTCTCATAGGTCCACAGATATCAGAATGCACCAGCTGCAATTTCTGTGTTGCTCTCCATACTCCATCAGTTGGAAATGCTTCTCTATGCATCTTTCCATAATTGCAACCCCCACAAACTTCTCCTGGTTCTTGAATTGCAGGAAAATCCCTTACCAAACCTTGAGAGTGAAGGTTGGCTAAGAATTTAAAATTTAAAATTGTAATGACCATATCTTTTATGCCACAGGTTTAATTCATCAAGGTAAACCTCAGCAGCATTTGCAATCACATTTTGCCAATAAATACTGAAACTTTTATTCCTCATAGGCACACAAGCAATCTCAACATTATTTGAATCATGTATCTTACCCAAATGATCTTTAAAATGCAATGAATATCCATTTTGAACCATTTGACCAACTTTTAACATGTTTGAACTTAAACCAGGTACAAGTAAAACATTATCAATGTACCTCATTCCCTTCTTTGTCTGGACAGCAATGGTTCCAATTCCTTTGGTAGATACAACTTCACCATTTCCCATCTTGATTGTTGCTTTGCAATCTGGATTTAAGTTGCAAAAAATCTCCCCTTTGCTTGTCATATGATTTATGCAAGCACTGTCAATAAACCATGAATCTTCCTCCACCATATTGGTCATGTGAAGTGCCAGGAATAGATGATCCTCACCCTTCTTTTCATGAGCCAGTGTAGCTTGTTGATTCTGGTGTCTAGGCTGATGATAGGTTGGAGTTTGATTTGGACGATTTACAGTGCAATACTTTTCAGGATAACCAACTTTGTTGCACGCTCTGCACTTATGTGTTTTCCAATAAAACTTTTCCAGGTGGTTTGTTTTGCCACAAACACCACATGGAGGATGTGAATCTCGAGTTTCTCTACTCATCCCCTATTTGCTGCTAGTTCCTTCTCTTATTTTCCTTGGATCAAATTGCCTCTTACCAAAATTACCTCTGGAATACTGCTGTTTATATTTGGCAACAAAGGCTTCCTCTATTGATTTCTCATTCCTTGCTACGAGTCTTTGTTCATAAGCCAATAGAGCACCTGTAAGCTCAGTTAAAGTGAGACTTAACAGGTCTTTAGTATGCTTAATGGCTGTTGTAACAACATCATATTTTTCAGGCAATGTAATCAACACTTTCTGAACCACCCTTTTATCTGAAATCTTCTCACCATTTAGTTTGATTTGATTCACAATATCAACTACTCTTGAGGTGTAATCTTTAACTTTCTTAGTCTCTTTCATCCTAAGATTTTCAAATTCTCTACTCAAGGCTTGCAATCTCACTGCCCTGACTTTTTCTGAACCTTTAAACTCTTCTTCAAGCTTATCCCATGCCTCTTTAGCTGTAGTTGCAGCAACTATTTTGGGAAAAATTTCCTCTGACACAGCTGTAAATAAGAAAGACAAAGCTTTCATATTTTTCATGGATTGATCCTTTTGTTGCTTCAACTGAGCCACTGTATAGTTAGCATCATCCTCAAGTTTATCATAACCTTGCTCAATCACCTCATACAAATCATGAGCCATCAAGAATGCCTTCATTTTAAGTGACCAAAAGTCATAGTTTTCACCATTAAACACAGCAGGTAGAGGTAATGAAGAAGAACTTGAACCAGACATTTTCCACTCAAAATACGGTATTTAGAGACTGGATTTATGGATATCACACAGCAACACTAGATCTCGATTTGAATACGGGATTTCAACTTACCAGTTTCCATCAATAAATCCCAGATTTCAACTTCTTCTTCAGCTACTGGTTTTTTTTTTTTTACTTTTCTTCTCCTTCCTTCTTTCTGGTCCCCTTTCCAAAGATCTTTAATGCTCTGATACCATTTGTTAGCTCTTAAAAAAAAAACTTGATTTACACTTGCAATATCTTTGCAAGATTAAAGATGGATCAGTTCAATCCTCTTGAAGATGAAGCAAGGCAAAAAAAAAATAAAAAATAAAAAAAATGAAAGAACCTGAGAAGAGAAGAAGAAGTTCTGAAATTTTCTTGATTGATTCTCTATTCATCGAGACCAACAATACACCATATATCAAGATACAAAAGAGATTACATCAGAATATTAAAATACTTAATAACATCAACTACAATTGCCTAATGACAGCTGGTATAACTTTGTTGTAGACAAAAAATATTAACCTAACTAGAGTTTAAATAAAAGTCTTGACATTATCCTTCAGTTTTCAATTTTTCCTTTCTTATTAAGAGGATTTTTAGTATTTATTTTGTCTAGTCTTTTGCTATTGCTCCATCTGGGTTTATTTTGGTGATCCTTATTCCATGTCCTAGGAGAGAGATTTGATCTTCAGCTCATATTTTGGGCTTCCTTGGCCTTGATTATTTTTATCTCGCTTGCTCTGATATCAGGCTTGATCAGCATAACTGTATATGAGACACCCTAAGTTCTAGCCATTCTAACATCTCGATTAAGTTTTAAGCATAGACCTTCTAAGAAACATTCGAATTTGAGTTCATATGTACTAACCATATGAGGTGCAAACTTGAATAGTTCGTCGAACTTCTTGATATAACATGTAGCTGACAGATTACATTGATGTAGTTGGATGAGTTCGTTCAATTTTTGAGAATGGACAGAAGATGAGAAATATTTGTTTCAAAAAGTTTCACAAAAACAAGCCCAAGTCATCTAGGTTGTATCATTGATACACTAAATAGTTCCCACCAGTTGCTTAACTGCCCCACATCATAAAAGTGGCACAATTAACTTTATCTTACTCTAGAATTCGGCAGTAAGTGAAGGTTTGCTCTATTTGTTTCATACATTACTATTTTATTATTGATTTACTAAATTTTATTGATTTATTTAATTCTTTTTTTTTTTTAAGTGTTTACATTATAACTTAACATGGTAGTTTATAAAATCCTAAAACCAATTAGATACAAATATTTAAGGGTCCGTTTGATTGAAATGGTGAAAAATGGATAGAAAGAAAATGAATTTCAGGGTTATTTTGCAGGGAATTGTTAATTAAGTGTATTTTATTGGTATAATTTTTCACCTGAAAAATTCTAAAATTTTATGTCCGTTTGGCTTTGTTTTACATGAAAATTGTCCATTAAAGTGATAATTTTTTCCACAGTTGGTTATAAAATTTGTTTCCATTGCCAAAAAGTAAAAAAAAAAAAACGAAAATAACTTTTCCCTAAAAAAATATTTTTCATCAAAATTTAGGTTCGTTTGACTTTGTTTTACATGTAAATTGTCTATTAAAATAATTTTTTTTTAATTGGTTATAGAATTTNAAAAAGTAAAAAAAAAAAAAACGAAAAAAAAAAAAATTTTGTTTCCTAAATATCATAAAATTAAGTAGTAGACCCACAGAAATGTTCAAATTAGAAAGGGAATCAAATGTCAAATTTTAACAAATGAAAGGTATCAATCCTTTTGAAAAAACAATGGTAAACCTTAAAACCCATTTATGTGATTTTACCAATTCATTGCCAGAAACGTTCTCTCTCCCCTGTACGTGCGATTCTCATTTCTTTCTCTCAATCAATTTACTTCTTAAATCTTTTGTGTTTCTAGATTTTTAATCTCCAAAATTGGCAACATGGATAGAAAATGGATGGTTAATTGTGTGATGCAGGCAGTACGAGAACTTGACCCCTACCCATCGGCTTTATACTCTTGCTCCGACGCACAAACTAGGTATGAAAAAACTTTTCATAAGAAATTAATTATTGCCGAAAGAAATATAAATTTTGAGTTTCTGAAATTTATGGGTTTCCTATTCTTGAGGCAATTTGAAGAATTTGGTTGGATGGGATTTCTATAATTAAAGGAACCTTTTGGGAGGAAATCAATCAATTAGCTCAAGAATTAACAACCATATGTGCGAAATCATTTAACAAAATGAACTAAAGCATAATCATCAGAATCTGAAAACTGCAATAATATGGAATAAGCAATACAACTCGAACAGAATGTGAACTGGAACAAAATGAACACAATATAAACTACAAAGAAGAAAGGAACAGAAAATCGTAGCTTTTGTTCAAAGAATCACCCACGGACAAAACTTCTCAGATTAGTGCTTCAATCTCAAGAACAACCACAGTACAAGCTTGAATCAAACCNGAACAGAATGTGAACTGGAACAAAATGAACACAATATAAACTACAAAGAAGAAAGGAACAGAAAATCGTAGCTTTTGTTCAAAGAATCACCCACGGACAAAACTTCTCAGATTAGTGCTTCAATCTCAAGAACAACCACAGTACAAGCTGGAATCAAACCCCAAAGTAAAGATTACAAGGATGACACTCAGACTCGACCCTAAAGAATCACGAATGAGATCTCTCTTCCACAACAACTCACGGTTCACACAAGAACCAACACCCACAGTCAATGAAATCACACAAGATAACAAGGATGAGTGAAGAAAACCAGAAATCAAAAGATTTCTCTCGAAAGGAAGAAGAGAACGGCGCGCAGCTCGAGAGAGAATGGAGAAAAATCTAAAAGCCAAGTGAAATTATCAAACCTTAGAAACCCTTAAGGAGTCTCCAGAAGTGCCCTTCATCCAACGACTGTGGTGATTGCACTTGGTGACATCCTGAGCGTCCAAAATCAGGTAAATAATAACACGGTTTCAAGCATTTATGTAAAACACGTTTTTAGCACCAACTAAATAAACCAAATTATTCAGCAACTGGGCCACAAATTATTCTTAGCCCAATGGGTCACAATTGCATCATTGTGCCATTTATTCCCTTCAGAACCCATTTATTCAAATTTGGTAAGGTTATTCTGTGGTAATGGTGATCCTCGAGTGAAAAATGATGAGGGGAATCACACTAGTGAAACTTATTCTGAGTTTTTTACAACTTATGTTAAGGAAAAGTTCATAGAAGTGGATGGGGATTTATTGCAGGCTGTGTTTGGATTGGATAATTCTGGAGATTTATATGATTCATCTTTTGATGCTGAAGGTGCAAGTCGTTTGGTATTTGAGGATTTACAAATGGACCATATTGAAACTGATGCCACTAAATCTAAAATGCATGCACGGATTTTACACTGACTTATAACTTGAAGCCTAGGTCCAGTAAGATTTTAACAGTGACTAGGGAAGACTTGTGGGTTTTTGTGTAAATTTATGAAAGGTCACAAACCAAATTCCAAACCAAATTCAACTCATTACGTACTTATTGGAATGGTTGCCTCACTGTCTATTTCATGCAATAGTCGGCTTCGGTATGGGATAGTTATTGTGGCAATTTTGAGACACGTCAATATAGATGATGTTGGTGGAGAGGCTTTACCTATTCACCCTAGCTCTGATTTAAATAAGCAACCCTTAGAGCGTATGGGGATATAAGTTGATTGACGAGAAGTGGGAAAAAGTTGAAGGATTTGATGATAGAAGTGATTGTCAATGAGATTGAAGAATACAGAGATTACGGAAGATTACAGAGATTGCATATACTATAATTACTTTCCTATATAATTGATTGTAAATTATTATAATTAATCTTGTTACCATATTTGGGATGTATACAATTATTTAATGGAAGGGCTCCAAACGGAGAAGGGCATTCAACCATTCAACCAAAATATTCACATGGTATCAGAGCCGAAATTTCACTTACCCGGTCTTTGCCCATCTCAGTAGGCAATCGCGATCGCATCTCAGGTGCTATCCTCGTTCGGTGTGTCTTCGTGTTTCGATTCCTCATATTTTCGGCGGTGTCCAGTGGTCGATCTCTGTTCGGCGTCTCTTCGCGTTCCACCGAAGTTATCTATAGTCGATTGTTAGCCAGAATCTTGTTTATGTGGTGGCTTTTGGTGTCGCACTGTCATCTTCTTCGTTGGCTGGTTCGGCGAGTTGAGAGTTATTTGGGTGTGGTGTGGCTGCCGTGATTTCAGTCATTGGTTGTGTGTTTTGTGGTGGGTCGATTTCAGTGGGTGGGTTTTGTGTTGGGCCTGTTCTTAGTGGGTGGTGGTGTTTTGTTGGGCTGAATTGTTTGGGCCAGATTTTCAATGAGTGGGTTTTGTGTGACCGAATTTTAGTAGGTAGTTGTATTTTGTTGTTGGGTTGATTTGATTGGGCCATAATCTAATTTATTTTGTAGGTCGATTAAATTTGGACAGTTATAATTTATGTTTTTTTTTTAAGCTAAAAAGCCATGTCAATTGAGGCTTTCTATGTTAAGTTCACAGGAAAGAATTACCCTATATAGGAATTCCAATTCAAGATGTTTTTAGAAGGGGAGGAGCTTTGGGGTCATATCGATGGGTCATCTAAAGCGTCTGAAGATATCGAGGATCTAAGTGCATGAGAAACAAAGGATGCTCGTATTATCTCTTGAATTTTGGGATCCATGGAGGCTCACATGGTTAATAATTTACGCTCTTTCACTACGACTAAGGAGATGCGAGAATAATTGAAGCGAATTTATTACCAAGATAATAATGCACAGCGATTTCAGTTGGAGTTTGAAATTGCTAACTACAATCACGATAATCTTACTATTGAGCAATACTATTCTGGTTTTCTAAACTTATGGAGTGAGTACCCCGATATCATTCATGCTAAGGTCCCTGCGACGACTTTATCAACACTACAAGATGTTCATGAGGTTAGCAAGAGGGATCAATTTCTTATAAAACTACGACCCAAATTTGAAGTAGTCAGAGCTGGTTTATTGAGCCGGGATCTAGTTCCTTCTTTAGATGTGTGCCTGGGTAAAATTTTGAGTGGAGAACAACGACTGATTATTCAAACTACTATTGGAGCTAATTTTTCCTCTTCTACTATGACCACCGTTGCATATGCTATCCCAACGACGGGGCAAGGATACACTACAGTGTTTTAACTACAAAGAATACGGACATATTTCTCATAACTATCCTCAGAAGGTCTGCAATTACTGTAAACAACCCCGGTATATCATCAAAGATTGTCCCACAAGACCTCCACACCGACGTTCTCAAGCATTTCAAGCAGTTGCACAAGGTCCTAATTCGGAACTCTCATAATCTAGCACTAGTCAACCAGTTCTTACTCCAGAAATGGTCCAGCAAATGATCGCTTCTGTCTTCTATGCCTTGGGCTTACAATGTATGGTTCAAATTGCTTCTTCTCCTTGGTTTATTGATTCAGAGGCATCAAATCATATAGCAGGTAGTTCTGATTCCTTACATAACATTCAACAGTATACTGGTACACAACACATTTAGATTGCTAATGGGAGTACTCTTCCTATTACTGCTGTTGGTGATATTGGTTCTTCTTTCGATAATATTTTTGTCTCTCCAGGCTTATCTTCAAACTTGATTTCGGTTGGTCAATTAGTTGATAATAACTGTGATGTGTGTTTCTCTTGTGCTGGTTGTCTTGTGTAGGATTAGAGATCGGGAAATGTGGTTGCAAAGGGGCCTAAGGTTGGAAGATTGTTTCCACTGCAATTTACTATTCCTCATGCTCTATCTTTGGCTTGTATTAATGATAGATTTAAACACGAAGTTTGGCATAAACATTTGGGTCATCCCAATATTTTAATTTTATCTCATTTTTTGAAGAGTGATTTTTTGAGTAATAATGATTAGTTTCGATTTTCCAATTTATCTTTCAATTGTGATGCGTGTAAACTTGGAAAAGTAAGACTCTTCCATTTCCACCTCATGGAAATCGTGCTAATAAATGCTTTGAAATTATTCATAGTAATGTTTGGGGAGTGGCCCCTATAACTTCACATGCTCATTATAAATATTTTGTAATTATTGATGATTTCAGTCGTTACACTTAGATATATTTTATGTTATCTAAAAGTATGGTCGGTACCATTCTTCAAACTTTTGTAGCTTATGTTGAGACCTAATTCTCCTCTAGTATTCAAATATTAAGGTCTGACAACAGTGGGAAATATATGTCTTATCAATGTCGATCCTTCTTACAACAAAATGGTATTCTGTCTTAACGATCTTGTCTATATATCCTTCAGCAGAATGGAGTGGCAGAATGAAAGAATCGTCACCTATTGGATGTTGTTAGAATTTTGCTCTTGAAATCTTCAATTCCACCCAAGTTTTGGGTCGAACTTCTTTCCACAATTGTATATCTGATTAATCGACTTCCTGCTTAGCATTTGAATTTTGACTCACCTTATTTTCATATGTACGGTACACATCCTGGCTATGACATGTTACATACTTTTGGTTATGTTTGCTTTGTTCATCTACCTCCTTCTGAACTTCACAAGCTTGGTGCTCAATTTGCCCGATGTGTTTTCTTGGGTTACAATATTGCTTAGAAAGGTTTCATTTGTTATGATGGTATTACTAATCGTTTTTGTAACTTTCGCAATGTGGTTTTTTTTTAGGATCGATAATACTTCCAAAAACATGTTGTTTCATCTCCTGATTTGGCTCCGCTTATTATCTTTGCGCATGACTCTGGTTCTGTAGAGTGTTTTAAACTCGGTGTAGTATATCAGAGACGATGACCCCCAGACCGACAACCACCTCTTATTCCCGATCTCGATCACGATCCCGATCCCGATTCTATCTCATATTTCGCTCCTCTTCGGCGATCCACTTAAGTTACAGTTACTCATCCTCCTGATCAGTATGACTTTTCTGCAACTTTATCTCATTCCACAGTTTCTACTTCTTATTCTCAGGCTGCTACTCAACCCTGTTGGACGAAAGCCATAGAAGAAGAACTTTAAGCTCTTCAGGAGAATCACACATGGGATATTATTTCTCACCCCCCTGGTATCCGACCTATAGGATGCAAATGGGTCTATTCTGTTAAGCTTCATTCTGATGGATTGCTAGAACAATATAAAGCTCGGTTGGTGGCTCTTGGGAATCGTCAAGAATATGGGGTGGATTATGAGGTGACCTTTGCTCATGTTACCAAAATGACGACGATTTACACTATTCTGGCTATAGCTGCCTCCAGGGGTTGGTCTTTACGACAGATGGATGTCAAAAATGCTTTCTTACATGGTGACCTTAAGGAAGATATTTACATAACACCTCATGCGGGTCTCTTTTCGTTGCCGTCTTCCGATGTGTGTAAACTAAAGCGTTCGCTTTATGGGTTGAAGCAAGCTCCCCATACTTGATTTGATAAATTTTGTTCTACTCTCTTGGGTTACTCATTTACCCAGAGTAAATATGATTCGTCTCTCTTCATCTCTGCCATCAAAGCGGGTACTATGCTTATTTTGGTTTATGTTGATGATATTGTTATTACTGGTACTGATTCTGGATTGATATCTCACCTTCAAACCCAATTGAATGATTATTTTCATATAAAGGATTTGGGTCCCTTACAATATTTCTTAGGTCTTGAGGTGCTTTCTAGTCCAGTCGGTACTTATCTACATCAGCACAAGTATTTGGAGGAGCTGATTACTTTAGCTGGACTTCGCGATGGTCGCTCGGTTGATACTCCTTTAAAGGTGAATGTAAAGTATTATAGGGAGGAAGGAGATCTTCTCCCCGATCCCCCTCTGTATCGCCAATTAATGGGTAGTTTGAATTATCTCACTATTATTCGACCAGATATCTCTTTTATTGTACAACAGGTTTGTCAATTTATGCATGCTCCACGGCATCTTTATGTGACTGCGGTACGTCGTATTATACGATACTTGCCGAGTACACCCAATATGGGTCTTTTCTTTCCTGCACATTCTTCTCTTGAGTTGATAGGATATAGTAATGCGAATTAGGCTGGATGCGCGGATACTCGTCGCTCGATTACTGGTTGGTGCATGTTTCTTGGGGGTGCACTAACTTTCTGGCACAGCACGAAACAGGATCGTGTCTCTAAATCTTCAACTAAATCTGAGTATCGTGCTATGTCTTCTGCTTGTTCTGAGATTGTTTAGCTATGAGGCCTTCTTTCGGAGCTTGGTTGCTCTCAGCTTAGGCCTACTCCATTTTATGCTGATAATACTAGTGCTATTCAAATTGCTGCTAACCTGGTGTTTTATGAACGTACTAAACACATTGAAGTGGATTGTTACTCCATCCTTGAGGCTTATGATGGTCACATTATTTCTCTTCCACATATCACCACTAATGTTCAAATAGCTGACATGTTTACTAAGGTAATGATATAACAACGTCATCTGTTTCTTGTCGGTAAATTGATGTTTCTTGATCGTCCAGCATCAATTTGAGAGGGGATGTCAATGAAATTGAAGAATGCAGAGATTACGGAAGATTACGGAGATTGCCTATACTATAATTACTTACCTATCTAATTGATTGTAAATTATTGTAATTAATCTTGTTACCATATTTGGGATGTATACAATTATTTAATGGAAGAGCCCCAAACGGGGAAGGGCATTCAGCCATTCAACCAAAATATTCACACTGATGATGAAGGAATGTTTATGCCGAGAAAGTCTTCTAAGCTCCTCAAGAGTTCTTCTTCTCATCCTGAAGCATCCTCACCATTAGTTGTGGCTGCCTCCAAGAGTGATTTTGAAAACTAGTTCACTTGCTCAGAAGCTTCTTCCCAAGCTCTTACCTCCCATGCTGAAAAATTTGCTACTTTGAACGAGGAATCAAGAAAGGTTCATAAGGAGTTAACTACTAAACTAGAGGATCGGGCTAATGAAATATGTATAGGTTACACTACCTTATCTTACAGAACTAAGGATATGGAGGCGAACCAAGTGCTCATGGCCCAGTGGTTACAAGTATTAGTGACGTAGCGGAAGAATATAGGAAAGATAAACAACCTCACAAATATGAGAAAAACTCACGAGAAATTTTTATTCAAATCAAAGCTGCGGCCTCTAAGGGCTTACAATGTCTTAAATAACCAAAACCCTAGTAAAATTTAGAAATAAATAAAAAAAATAAAAAAAAATGATATTTTTCCATAAATGGAAAAATTTGAGATAACAATTTAAATGGAAACTCTTAAGATTCAGGATCATCATCCAACAAACGGAATCCGAATCCGAATTTTATTGAATGAGATATTACCAAAATAAAAATTACCATAAACGGTAAAAACGCTTAATCGAGAGCCTAAACGATGGAATCTGCCCGAAATCCGACGTACGTCATGGCCGGAGGCGATAAGTTGTGATCATTACCCGTTTCCAATCGAATTAGACTAGCAATTCGTCAAAAAAGGGACAAATAGAAAGTTATCATGAAATTATTTTATTGCTTTACGATCCCACTTCATCATGAACTCTAACTCCTTTCATACTTCATCATTCTCCCCAGGGTAAGAAACATTTGCCCTCGCATTGGACGGGGCAAAAACATCGTCATCAACAGAATTAGCACCACGAAATGTCG
>CAIGRR010081608.1:0-10654 GCA_903798365.1 Fraxinus sp. 1973-6204 | reverse complement strand
TGAGGCAGTCCATAATAACAACAATTGCAATAGGGATGAAAGTGATCTTCAATTTAGTAACTGAGGGCAACATTGAATTCATATGTGAAAGTCACATCTAACAGAAATCGACATATATTAAACCCTTATCTGGCAACAATTTATTTAGATTAAAAGTCAGTTTTTTTTTTTTTTAACAGTTGGCTGGACAATAAGTGGGTCCCAGTGTGAGAAGCAAGTAAAAAAAAGAACAGCAGCAAGTGCCAGTAATGGTCAAAAAATTCATTTTTATTTTGCTCAAAATTTCCCCCAGACGAACTAAATATCAAAATTGGGGGCAAGACTGGTCCAACCTTATTGCCCGACTAGCTACTACTAAGGCAAGTCATAGTATATAATCCGTCTCATTTAATTACTATCAAAGTCATGTTTAATTATTATAACCAATCATATCATTTTGAATTTTGAATCAACCGTGCAAAAGTAGTTAGATACCCAGTTCATAAAAATGAATCGATTTTGAGTAATTCACTCCGACGCCGACTCCGACACCTAACTCTGACTCCTATTTCTATAATGGTTGGAGAAAGTGGCCCGAAAAGGAAAAGAAACATTGATGTAGAAACATTTTCAAAGAAAAAGAATAGAGTCTTATCAACATCTCATAATCCTAAGTAGTCAACATTTTTTCACTACAAAAGTGGAATAAATTTAGATGTTATTGATGATTGTTGTCATTATTTATGATGGTTCTGTGCACTTGACTCAGTATGCTAGGGTATGTTGTTTACATTTATATAAAGATTTTGTTACACACTAATAAAAAGTGATAAAAAGTTAAAACAATAAGTTATGTGAAGATTTTACTTCAATCTATTACTTGGTGAATGATTTATTATACCCTGCTTATCTCTTTACCAATTATAGTTTTGATAATAAACATGTTGATGAAATGAAATTCCCAATTGTGTGAGTTTTTCACTCTGAGTTTGATGTGTTGAGAACTAGACAATTAAGGCATACATGTTGAAAAGCACTATAGGTTAGTTTGTTGCCCCATGCTAAACATTAATGTTGTGTGAACCTTGTGTCTTATCATTCTCTGTCACAAAACATTTTTTTCCTCTTTATATAGGAACCTTTTTCCTCCATGCATTTTCAGTTGAGCTTATGTTAACATATTCTTCTTTCCTTAGTAGTTAAGAAAAAAAAAATTATATATAATTTAACACAAGTCTTGAGTTTAGTGAAGAAAAAACCCCAAGGCACTTTTTCTTGAATTTATGTAAAGATTTTGTTAAATACAGAGAAAAACTCAACAAAAATGCACAGAATGTTGTGAAGAAGAGTAAGGAGACTGATAATCTCATTCATTTAACACAGAATGTCACTTACAGTATTAAGTTTTTAACTTATTGTCACTTTTTTGTGAAAATGCCTTCTATGCATGATTTTTGTGTGAATGAAATCTCTGCCAAGCAAAAAAGGGAATGCAATGGGATGCCTTCTCTTGGTGTCAAACCCTATGCCAAATGTGGATTATTGTGGTTTCCTGATTAAAGGAAAGCATGTGGGTTATTATATTTTCAGACAAAGCCTCCTTATTCAGCTCCCCTGTATCTTTGTAATTGTCGAGTTCTGCTTGAGTCATCAAGTTTTGCACCTCCTTATGTTTGCATAGTGTTTATACTTTTAATAAAATTCCCACCCTAAAGTGATCTTACTTAGAAAACTCTCTAATTTTGTAGGTGATACATATGCCTTCTGTTTTAAGTAGAGAAAGCAGCTGAAGTTTCGATATTCATACTATCAACTTCGGTGTTGGAATCTTATTACCATTCATTGAGTAACATTTGTCAAAGTGAACTGTATGTGCCAAAAGATTGGTGTCAAAGTTGACTTGCTCGATTGAATTGTTTTTGTTTCTTATATTTAAAAATTCGTATTCCAAATTCTACATAATTGTAAAAAAAAACGGGCCTATAAAAGTTGCATGGTAAACGATGAATCTCAAGGGTTTAATTTGATTGGTTCGCCTTCATGAATGTTATCGGTGTGTGAAATAGAATAATTTTATCGCTATCTCACCTTCGATTAAATAAATAGATTGAAAATTGTTGTCGTTTCTAAATTTTTCTACCAAAAGTCTTAACAAAGTAAAATAAATATTAATTATTCAACTAGAAAATCACCCTTATACTATTTTTGTCGCTTTTTTTTTTTTTTCCTTTTTTGGTCACTTTTTTTAGCACTGTCACTTTTTTGAATGTTTGCAATTTTATTTTTTTTTAACTTTTTGTCACTTATTTGAACGTTTGTTACTTTTTCTGAATTCGTCACTTTTTTAGTGTTTGTCACTTTTTTCTATCACCTTTTTTTTATTGTTTGTTACTTTTTTTAAAAAAAATTTCGTCACTTTTTTAGTGACAAATATCACTTTGTAATAAAAGTGACATTGTATTTCACTTCACATTTTAATGAAAGTGATATTATATGTCATATTTGTTTATTAAAAAGTGATACAATGTCGCTTTTATTTAAAAGCGAATTCACCCCAAAAAATTGGTGTTTCGAAACTTTTTTGAGTGTCTATCATTTTGTTTTTAATTTATGTCACTTTATTGAATTGATTCCAAAGTTTTGATTGGTATTTTGTCACTTTTTTTAGTCGTCATTTTTTTTTAATTTTTGTCACCTTATTAAACTAATTCTAAGGTTTTGATTAGTGTTTTGCCACTTTTTGTACCTTTTTATAATGTTTATCACTTTTTCCTATCACTTTCTTAATTTTTTGTTACTTTTTTTAGTAACAAACATCATTTTTTAATAAAAGGGGGATTGTAAGTCATTTTTTAAATAAAAAAGTAATGCTTAACTTTAAAAAGCGACATGACACTGTTTTTTTTTACTTCTGAAATACTTTTCATATGATTTTTTCAAAAGGCTCTTAATTTTAGAGGTATTTTTTTTAAGTTGCCCTTTTTTTATCTGTATCCGACGCTCGAATGTAAATACTTTAGCGTCCTTTATAGTTTACCGCATGTTTAAAAGATTAAGCATGTCGCTAAATATAAAATCTTAAATGAACTCATCTGCCTTGTAAGAGTTTTTTGTTCTAAATGAATAATATTATTCCAAAAAAATAAAATAATACTAAGGTTAAAAGATCACGACAGTCTATGTGCTGAATTATTGACGATTATTGATAAATCCTAGATTGCAATAAATAAGATTGAATTTTTTCCCAATTCCTATGCATTTGTTATTCATATGCTTGTCCCCTGTTTAAGATACGTTTCCCAATGAATCCTTTATTAGGAGAATTATGTTGATTGTATAGAAGACAACGTTCAAAGGCAGTGCCAAAAGATGATTTGAATAAAAATGATTGAATGAAAAAGTTAATTATTATTTTTTTTTTTTTTGACGTAGGAATTTGCAGTCGCTATCCGTGAGTAGTACTAGGTAAATCTCGTTCCAGTACAGTAGCCCGCAAACGACACAGGAGAGATAAACTACATTAGGCAAGCCCGAGATGACTGGCTCAACCGAGGAAGTGTTGGCCGGGAAATCGAACTCGTAACTTTCGATCTCCGCGTTCACCTGCTCCACCAACTCGATTACCCCCGAATGGGTAATTATGTCTTAGACTGTCAAATGATAGAATGTCACATGACATTAGAAACGCTCCCAAATTTGGGATTTCTCGAAAGAGTTAATGGCCTCTTTTATTTGCGCATGTGGATAATTCTATTTGTACCGAAAATGTTACACCTTCTCACATACGTGTGGGCCTGCGTGAATAAAAAACTCTCAAATGTGTGGTCCTCACACTCTATTGTGAGTATAGGTAAAATATTAGGTAAAAAAGAAGGTGTACATGTAACATTGTCCTTGCGCATATACCCCGTTTAACCTCTAATATGTAACCATTGAAAAAGGTTTCTTCTTCTTCTTCTTCTCCTTTTTTTTTTTTTTTGGTAGAAAATGAGACTTAAAATAGTGATTTTTTATTTTTTAGAATGTGTGTTTAAAAAGTAAGAAATTTTTTTGGATTTATATGCAAAATATTTTATTGTGTGAATATTTGATTGAAAGTGAGTTTATGAAAAAAAAAATGGATGACAAATTGGGGCTTAGTAATTTTTTGACGATTTTTTTGTGTTGAATAAATAATTGTTCAATCTTACAAAATTTACCACTTCATCACTTGTCATCTTCTAAATTGATGAAACTTACCGACTTACCTCTTAATTCTCGTCTTCAATTTAGTTGCATTGCATGCCTACTTAACACTAAGCCATATCATAAAATTGTTAAATAAAACACGTTGCTAATATTTTAATCTAAGACACTGTCACGTAAAATATGATTACAGTATGATTGTCTATTAAATTGTTTTTGTCAATTTGAAAGATAATAGACAATAAAATGTGACTAACCGATAAATTTTGAAACTAAATAGAAGCTCACGAACATAGTTTAGTCTATTTTAGATTTAGTAACTCAATTGAAATTTTTATGAAAGTTCGTCGACCACATATGAATTTTACACAAAAAGAAAATATAAATTGTTTGAATCTTTGATGAAATTTACCCAAACCTCTTCCCAATGTATGCTATACCGAGTGGCCTGCTCCTCCATAAAGGCTCTTTATTGCATTTACCCCCTTACTAATTATTAAAATAAAATTCAATAAAAAATAACGAGTTTCCTCAAATACGAACCAACCAACCTATGATCAAAAAAATCTCATCTGCTTTAACTTACTTTCAGAAAATAATTCGTCGAGTAAATTTTAATTTGTCTCATTTTGACTGGTAAAGTTCAACTTAGTTTCACATTGAATCGCTGACTCTAATATGGCTTCAAATTTTACTTCCATCACTTTTCGTCTATTGAATTGATGAAATTTACTTAATTGGGACACAGACTTTATAGTAATAGTAATGATATTTAACATCAGTTTAAATGGCAGCATTAGCGACATTATATTATAGATTCCCTTAAATGAATTGGATAATTTCACATTTAATTGAACTTACCACATATTACCATATAAGTTGGTGCTTTAGCACTATTGATGCTACATAACATTATTCTTATAGTAATGTTACTCGGTATCATTGGTGTTGAACATCAGTCTAAATGAAAATGACAACTGCACGTTATTAAATGATAAATTCATTTAAATGAAATGTCACCTAATTTATTCAATTGAACCTATCAAATGTAATCACTTAAATTGGCTAAATAGCATTATTTCTAACTTTAACTTGCCACTTAATTCCCGTTTTCAATTTAGTTGCATGACAAGCTTACTAATTAAACTCATGTTTGGTATAGATTTTTTTAACTTATTTTCAATTACGTATTTTTTAATAAAAAATAAATTCTTAATTTTATTTTTTTTGATCATGCAATTTAGTATCTTTTCAAAAAATTAGGGTCCGTTTGATTGTAAGGGTGAAAAATGGATGGAAAGAAAATGAATTCCAAGGAAAGTAATTGTCTAGAAATTGTTTTGCAGAAAATTGTTAATTTAGTGTGTTTGATTGGTATAATTTTATACCCGAAAATTTTTTAAATTTTGTGTTCATTTGACTTTGTTTTACATGGAAATTATCCATTAAAGTGATAATTTTTTTCACAATTGGTTGTAAAATTTGTTTCCATTGCCAAAAAGTTAAAAAAAAAACGAAATTTTTTTCCAAAAACAATCATTTTTTTCATCAAAGTCTAGTATTCGTTTGACTTTGTTTTACATGATAATTGTCCATTAAAAAAAAAAAAAAATTTTACAACTAATTATGAAATTTGTTTTCATTGCCAAAAAAACAAACAAACAAACAACCAATCAACTGGAAAATCAATTCCCACCCAAAATGAGGAAATCAGGCGCGTGAAGCAAGAACCAAGAAAATAAATTTTTATCAACTTTTAGCTTATCAAACATGACATTAGCATGGAAATAGAAAAGAAATTCCTACTTTAATGAAATTTAATGCCCATCAAATAGGGCCTTCAAAAAAATCTACGTCAAACAACCGATCAATTTTCGTGTAATTTTACCCATGTAGTATTTACTCCTTGCCCAAAACCCCTTCCCAATGTATACAGCCAAGTGGCCTACGCCTCCATACTCTGCTTACCCAATTAAACGACAGCATTTACTGTATAAATTTCCCTCGTCAGCTTACATAAAATTCAACCCGAAATCTCAATCTTCTTTCATTATGGCTTCTAATGCAACAGACATACCGCCTTTCTTCCGCATCTACGAAGATGGCAAAGTCGAGAGGTACTTCAAAATCGATTTTGTGCCCCCGTCACACGATCCCACCACTGACGTACAATCCAAAGACGTTGTATTTTCGCCGGAAAATGCCGTTTCAGCGCGGCTTTTCCTCCCCAAAAGTGCTGCTGCTCACAATCAAAAGCTCCCTCTGCTTATCTACATCCACGGCGGCGGTTTTACTCTCGACTCTGCGTTCTCATCGCAATACCATAGCTATGTCAATACTCTGGCAGCGGAAGCTAAGGCTATTGCGGTGTCTATTGACTATAGATTGGCGCCGGAACATGCTCTTCCGGCGTGTTATGAGGATTGTTGGGAGGCAATTAAGTGGGTAAAATTGCATGCCGGTGGACAGGGTCCGGATCCGTGGTTGAACGATTATGCGGATTTTGATCGGATTTTCATCACTGGGGACAGTGCCGGAGCCACTATTGCGCATAGCATGGCAATCCAAACTGGCATTAACGGTATCAAAATTATGGGAATAATTTTGGTTCATCCACTCTTTGCTTCTGATGAACAAAGCCAGTTATTGGATTTCATTTGCCAGGATTTGACTGGAATTTATGACCCGAGGCGGAACCCGGTTGAGGAAATGGATTTGATGGCTAAAATGGAGTGCAATAAGGTGCTGGTTTGCACTTCAGGGAAGGATGGTTTGAGAGGAAGGGGGTGGCATTACTATGAGACAGTGAAGAAGAGCAATTGGAAGGGTGAAATTGAAATTTTAGATTTTGAAGAAGAAGGTCACGTTTTTCATTTGTTAAATCCAACGAGTGAAAATGCTTTCGTATTGATGAAGAAAATTGTTGACTTCATGAATTAGGACTTCATCCGTAGGCACTGAGTTATAGTGAGTCGAAAAATGAATGTTTCTTGTTCAGAATTGAACGTAATCGAACAAGAGAATAAAAGGAACTTTAGTTTTATTTTTATTTTTCTTTCTTTGTTACCGTCTCCATTTTAGATTTACTTAGAGTGTGTTTAGTAGAGATTAAAATCGAATTACAATTGAAAATTAGTCGTTATTGTTGACTTTTATTAGACGAGTGGGACCCAATAACGACTATATTTTCAATTTTAATCGGATTAGTAGCTCTACCAAACGGGCTCTTAATAAAAGTTGATGAAATGTGTGATCCAATGAGATGCCAGATTAAAATTGATTATTTGCATCGACTTAAAAATGTTTAACTTTTGATCTACATAAACATGGGCTTATTCTCGTGCAAATCATCAATATTGCAACCAACTACATATTAAGAATCGAGATTTCATCTCAATAAGGTGAAACCGATTAAGAGGAATAGTCAAAATCCTTATTATTATTATATTTATGTTTATTGGGTAGGACAATCCGAAAATTATAACCACATTCGACTTTTATGTCAAATTTTAAAAATTAAAAAATATCAAGCAATTTTATCAATTTGTCACTCGCATCTTTTAAAGGATAATTCTTGGTATACAAAATGGGGTACAAAATGGTGTCCAAAATGGCCAAGTGGCGGCCCCCTATTGGAGGGGCGGCTGTGGGGCCAGCCGCCCATTTTGAACACCATTTTGTACGGTTGGCCCCATTAAAATTTTAATATATTTTCTCTATTCTTTTCAACCACGCATTCTCTAATAAAGTAATATTATACGTAAATCAAAAATTCTTTTTGTTTTTTTTTTTTTAAGCACACATTCTATCAAAAATTAATATTTCAAAATACATTACTCATTATAATGGACCCAAACAAGGGCATGCCTGCTTATCACAATGTCACATTAAAAAATGTTAAAATGGAACACATGGATATTTATAGATAATGGGGGGTGAAATGTGTCGAATCGTTAAAATTTAGCCAATGTTTGGTTCATTTAAAAAAGTGAATTGAAATCAAAGTCAAATTTATAAATTAATTTTAACTATACAATTAACGGGACACGCAACTTTTTAATCATATATCACATAAACTTTTATCAAAATCTACTAAAAACCTTATTTTTATCTAAACCATGTAGGGGCTAAAAACTAAACCGAAATTTAGTTAGTTGAATGAAATAAATTAAAGTTTAAGGACCCAATTGAAGTTCAAATGAAAGTTCAGCTACCCGTAAATAAATTTTACCCAAAAAGTCATTTTTCCAACAAATTTTGACTGTAATTTACCGTTTAAGTAGACCCAAAGCTTTCTTACATGTATGACCTAGTGGAAGATTGTTAAAAAATTCCAACATATGCCCACACATGTAATATATTAAAATGTGTCGTGTTATTTTTTAAAGATTAGTCAATAAAGTGATCTATTAAAGCTAATTTTGGATTAATGAGTATTAAATGTCATGGAATTAAAGTATAGAAACTAGAACAGTTATTTAAATTGATGATGAGCCAATTTATAAAAATCGAAAGATAATAATTCAGTTATTTATCATGGGTTATGATTTTCAATTGAACGTGATTTTTCATATATTTGCAAAATTCAAGAAGAGATCACGTATCAATTCGAAAATCATAACCCGTTCAAGCAATCAGACACATGGATCAAGATATGCTTCCGCTATTATTATCATCATTGATTTCAACATGCAGGATTTATTTGCATGAAAAGGGTTTGTAAATATTAAGGTTTGATAAAGTTTTGGATTTATAATGCATTTTCCTTTTCTATTAGAATCTACACTTAATTCAACGTGACCTCTTATGGTCCGACACCAACAATTGTTCCCAGTATTTGAATTCCATCTTCAAAGGGTTCGAACCTTAAATTTTTAGTGTTAGGTTAGGAGCTGATGCTTAAAAACTTGGTGGGAGACAACTCTTCGCTAACATTTGTTCTGAGTGACACGTGGTAGAGAATGGACGACCTATCAATTCCACTTCCTTGGAAGCTTTGTGAAAACTACATCTTTTTAAATCCCTTTAGTCCGTGCCCTTGTTGGCTTGTCAAGACTACTAGATTAGTCGAGAAAAATTCTCTTCAGATCAATTGAGAGAGAGTAAATAATCATCTAATTTTATTTAGCCAGCTGCCCCAAGATTTTAGCAATATTTGAAACGTTATATGGTGCAACGAATCTTGATTCAGCCACAATTGTTGAATGCTTTCTTACCCAACAATTTTGGTGGAATGGGAAATGACTACTCCACCCTTTATTTTTTGCATTCGAAAGTCTTCAACAGGGGAAATCATCATGGTTTTTCTTTTCTTTTTTTTTTTTGTGTCAATAATTGCGACTGAGCTGGAACTTTTTGCAACTTATATCGTTCCAAATATTGCTAAAAATTAGTACTTTTTATTGAACCTTGTTTGAAGTGAATTTGAAAATTATTGACATTATAAATTGATACAAATAAGTAATCAACAAATGAATAGTAAGAGTTACGGTATAATGACAAGCTCAATGATAAATGAAATACGTGTTGATACATGATTAGAGAGTTTAAAAAAAAAAAAAAAACATGCGATTAATGTCTGTCACACCATACTATCTTTCCCATTCTTATCGTTGCCCGTATCCGAGGAGCATCATTGCCCGTGTCTAAGGAGCATTATTCGGATAGCAATCATGAAATTTCCCTCCTTCGACTTCAGTCAATCACCATAGTAATTCATGAAGTCGACAATTTTCTTCATCAACAAGGAAGCATTTTCGGATGTCGGATTTAACAAATGGAAAACATGATCTTCTCCTTCAATATCTAAAATTTCAATATCACCCTTCCAATTGATCTTCTTCACTGTCTCATAGTAACGCAACCCCCTTCCTCTCAAATAATCCTTCCCTGCAGTGCAAACCACGACTCTATTGCACCTTAATTTCGACAAAGAGTCCAAATCCGCAGCCGGGTTCAGTCTCGGGTCATTCAACCCCGTCGTTTCCGGGCAAATGAAGTTCCAAAGTTTGTCAGGTTCATCGTTACCAAAGAATGGATGAACCAAAATTAAACCGTCAATTTTGATACCCGAACAGGATTCGTCTAGGCTGGCTCGAATTGCCATGTTATGAGAAAGATTGGCTCCGGCGCTGTCGCCGGCGAGGAAAACCCGATCAAAATCCGCGAATTCATTCAACCATGGATCTGGGCCTTGTCCGCCGGAATGCAATTCCACCCACTTAATTGCCTCCCAACAATCCTCATAACAAGCCGGAAGAGCATGTTCCGGCGCTAACCTATATTCAATGGACACAGCAATAGCCTTAGCTTCGGCTACTATAGTATTGAGATAGTTATGGTATGGGGGAGAAAAAGCGGATTCGATTGAAAAACCGCCTCCGTGGATGTAAATAAGGAGTGGCAGCTTTCGATTAGGAGTTGCATTTTTGGGGAGGAACAACCGCGCTGAAACAGATTTTCCCGCCGAAATTACAACGTCTCTGGATTC
>CAIGRR010081567.1:0-11922 GCA_903798365.1 Fraxinus sp. 1973-6204 | reverse complement strand
GTGATCTTTAAAATTTAGTTATTTTAACAAATCTTTTTATTAAATTCAAGACGAATGAGGATGACATGGCACTTCGGGTTCACGGAACTCGGGGCGTTACAATCATTGAGCATAAAAAACTTCAAAGTTAATGGGATCAAACATATTTATATTTTACTTTGCTAGATTATATAACATGATATATTTACTTATCAAAAACCATTAAGTAATGAATTAAATGTTTGAATCCAAATTTATCCATGTGAAACATGGAATACTAGTTAAGAATTTTGATTAAATGTCTTTTGGACACCTTTCTCCTAAGTGAGAAAACTAGTTTGAAAATGTTTTGTTCATAAGTCTTGAGTTTGGTCTTTGGGTTTGGGTTTGGACCCTAAAGAACAAAGACCTAGATACTTGTGGTTTTGATCAACATGTATGTTCAGCTCCAACGTGTGTCTCGGCAGGGGCTCGGATTGGGTGCGGGTCTTACATATATCTTTCTAGAGAAATTTTACTTGGATTTTATATCTAGTTTTGAAGACCAAATTGTAATTAATTAAATCTTTTGGGTACATGATGACATAATTTTGGATGACTGTAAAATTCGAACCTTTGACCTTATTTCGTGGGGGTTTTTTTTTTTTTGGGAATGAACAAAATTTTTTCGAGGCACAAGTCAGTAACCAACTTCTATGTGAACAGTCACCAATTTTCTTCTAAAGGCATTTAGATTGTTGGTGAAAACCTTACTAATTCCTTTCCTGAAAGTTAGTAAGGGTGCCCGGGTTGTGTTAAAGAGGTGGAGAAAGTTCTGGTTATATGTGTTGCAAGGTTCGACGATCACAGAGGAAGCAGTTGAGGCTTATGGTTTGGTAAGTGGTAACTCGGGTAGCATTGGTTGTGATGAGGTTGTTCATGGTGATTTGGACAATAACATTAGGAAACCTTCTAGTAGCCCAGGTGGAGTTGTTGCTCATGGTGATTTGAGCAAGTTTGATAACTCAGGTGGAGTTGGGGTTGTTTGTGGTGATTCAAGCAGGATTATTGACTCGGCTGGAGCTCGAAGTGAACGGGATGATTCAGGCAAGGATGGCGCCTTACTTGTCTCATATTTTTGGCGACATTCTTTATTATTTGTCGCAACTTCTCACATTTCATGAAAACCTTTTACATCGCCTTATATTATTTGGTACTTATTTTTTTCATCACAATCTTCACGACAAACTTTAAAAATATGCCGCGTTAAGTCACTTATTGAGACAACTTTTTATCTATCGCGAAATCACAATTTTGCACTTTTCATTCTAGTTAAAATACTTCCATACTTTCTTTGCACTTTTCATTCTAGTGCATTTAAATCTTGCTTTTCCTGTCTCTTTTAATCAGTTTCACCAACAATGTTCCATAGCTCGAGGTTCATCATAAAGCAACAACCAAGAGAAAAAAACAATAAAAATCCTACTTACTCCACTAACTTATATATGATAAAGATCGAGATAAGTATGATAATCGTTGATTATTTGACACAAAGTGAATAAGAAATGCAAATGGGCCGCAAGAATTGCAGTGTAAGCAAGTTTATCATATTCTTCTTTTTGTTCTTCTGCTAAATTTCTAGGAAATTTGCCATCTATGGCTTTTGAAACTTTTTGTTGAACCAAAATCCCCTTCATCTTTTGTTACCAAATTGGAAAGTCTCATTTCCTATTGAAAATCTCAATTTCAAAATGTGAAGATATTTTGGAAAAATAAAACAGAACAACCATAATGCACAAATAGGTCACATAAAGTAATCCTAAGGCAACAATATACACCGTTCTAGATTCTCAGGATTTTGTGACACTCAAGATCTTAGATCAAGGGAATGTTAAAACGGGTCGAATCTAGGTGTTCTAACGGAATAGCCAATGCAACATGAAGGTATATCAACAAAAAACTCAAAATTCTCACACAATTAAATACAAAAGCAATTATCAACTTGCAATTACAACTAAGACTTCAAATAGAACAAATAGTTCCTAAATTTCTAGCACAAGCAATGGTTACCCCTTCACGGTAACCCCAATCATCATGTCATCCCCACACGATGACGCGCTAATGTTGAAATTTAAACGTGATTAGCTAATTTCCCNTAAGACTTCAAATAGAACAAATAGTTCCTAAATTTCTAGCACAAGCAATGGTTACCCCTTCACGATAACCCCAATCCTAATGTCGACCCACACGACGATGCACTAATGCTGAAATTTAAATGGGATTAGCCAATTTATCAAAGCTGACCTATGTGAGTCCGTAAATTATGAAAGATATGAATTTACTGCTTTAGGACCGCGATTTTGGCCTAAAGTAATTCAGTAAATATATAGCACTTGCGATCGTCGACCCATCAAGGGCAAAATTGTCCTATTTTTCCTGCATAACCTGAAACATGAAACCAATTATATTAGTACATTCAGGAAATCAAAATGAAGATTCCATCTAAAGAAATTGTCATAAAAAATCACCCTACATGCCGCCACGTGCCTCTCCGGAATCCTCATGCTCAGCTGTCGGCGGCGACCGTCAACCTCACGCGCTGGACCTCTAGTAGCGCCTCCGCCTGCACAGTCCACCATTGGTCTCCGTTCATCCAACCGGCCATTGGTTTGGCTGAAAATAGCGTTTGCAGGTCATGTAAAAAATTGAAAAAATGACAGATTTTCTTCTTCGATTTCTGTTGAAATTCTGGGCGATTTATGGTTGGAAATCCACCAGCAAACCTGCTCTGATATCAATTGTAGAATAATGGACTCCAAATGTAGAAATTCGGGCTTAGTTTACCAACCAAAATCAACACCCAATCAATTGACCTGAAACTTTCAAACCATTCCTCTCTTCAGTTGCTTTCAGTTTTACCCACTTAGGACACAAAGGGAAGGTGTTTTGCAGCCCCAAATGCTGAAGAACAATAAGAAAATTAAACAGACAAACTACTAGCCGGAAGCACAAAGCACAAAAGGAAGCAGCCGTGTCCTTCTCTCAACAAAGGGGCAAAACACTTTTCCAATGACAAAGCCGTAAAGAAGCAAAATATATAGGATCACTTATCCGAGTTGCTGGCATGGTTAAAGATTGTATTGTGTACCTTAATAAAATGGGTTGTGCTATATGTACTAACAATTTACATAATGATTTACCGACAAATAATATAATGAAATTTAATTGGATCAAAATCACTTCAATCAAATAACTATCCACTTACATTTTGACACATCATCATTATGTAAATAGATATGTATAAGCAGCAATTTCCTAGGAAAATAAAATATTTACAATTTCATTCAACAATGCAAGAACAGAATACCCCAGAAGGGAAACCTGCCAACAAAATGAAGTACTTCAGGCATTAAGTGATGTGTGAATATCATCAACAACCATTTACACATGTACAAAAAAATTCAATCCCGTGTCCCAAGACCCAAAGAATTAATTTACACAATAAATATTTACATAGTAGAATGTGATGCCATCGCCACGTTCAATAATATATACGCTAATTTCACCATTCCTAATTTTTTTTTTTACAAGAATTAGAATGATAATGAAGCAATAACGTCCAACAAAAATATGAAATATTGTTATTTTCAAAACCTAGTTAAAGAAATATGCTAATACCATGAGTAAATCAAGAAATCACGTTCATGGCCATTGATTGATTCCATTCCGTTCGCTCATAGGTCAAAAATGCTCTAGACCCAACACCAAAATCCACACATGCCGACGTGTAATCTGATTTGAAAAAATCGAAAACGAGATCGATTGGGTGGAAAGGGGAAGAAAAGTGTTTTGGCAAAAAGGGAAAGGGTTTGGACTGGAATGAATGGCTGATTCATGACAATGTCACCTGCTCAAATCCGTGAAAGAAATTGATGAGGTGGATATGAGAAAAAAGATATGGAGAAGGAGAGGATGATAAAAAAATAAAAATTTAAAAAAAAAAGACAAGGAAGAAAACATGGGGAAGAAAGAAATAAAAACAAAAATAAAATGAAAAGAAAAGAAAAGGGAAAAGGAAATAGAAGGAAAAAAGGGTAAAAAATTAAGAAGGAAAAGAAAAGAAAATTTTAGGAAAACATCGATAGCTTGAAGAAAAAATAATCTTGCCTATTTAATCATTAAAACTTTTACTACATATAACAATTTATGCAGTAAATTGTTACGGTGTGCTATTGATGCTTGCTGTAAATTGTAACACTTTACATCGTCCCAAAAATGTATGCTATAAATAATTTAAGTAATTGAATTATTATGGCATCCATATAAGGCATGCCATAAATAGTTTATTTTTACTGCATGTCTTGTATGCACGTCGTAAATGAATGCCGTAAAAAGCTACTTTTGTTGTAATTGTAGCGAAATTTACGCCAATTCCCTTTATTTATAATACCCGCAGGATCTTTTGTTGTATAGGAGAATATTAGCAAACAAGAAAAATAAATAATTTCTGATACTACTTATTGAGAAATTTACACCAATTCCCTTTCTTTCTATTAACCCGAAGGACTTTTTGTTGTTCAGAAGATTACTAGCAAACAAGAAAAATAAATAATATAACGCACAAATTAAACTGGCCGCCAAAGCTTTTTCACTAGACGAAAAATTGTTACAATCATATATAGTTCACTGACCAAACCAACCCCAAAATATTACAAAGAAAATTATATAGCCAGCAGCAATCCAATTCTTGTCACCTATGCGTGTGTGATTATAATATTGGCTGCCTCTTTTCTTTTCCCAAGCTGCAATAGTTGACTTTATATACTATATTTCAACCACCAAATTCCCAATTTCAACCTCTGTCCTCACTGTTTGTGTGTCGGCTTTCTGTGAGTATAATATAATTCAGCCTCAATTGAATTCAATACACAAATATATAAACTCAACACCATAGCCGTTCCAGCTGCCTTTAGTCGCCTATTTTTGTTATCTTCTTTTTCTCTCAGGCTACAACCCTAAAATATGGAATAAACCACTATTTATACGATCCACAATAACCTTTTATTATTTGCAGTAGAAGTCCTCCAACTTTGACTTTTGTGGCAATTACCTAAAAATCCCCACTTTGCCGAAAATGAGTCAAAATCGTTTTGGTATTTATAGGTAGGTTAGAAAAGGAATGGGCCAATGAAAAAACATTTAAAACGCGAAATAAAAATTTTTCGGACAACACTGTCGCTCGAGCGACAGGCTGTCGCTCGAACGAAGGCAAGACGACAGTCGAGCAAAGGAGGTTCTGCTTTTAACGCTCGAGTCAATCTATGGCGAGAGTCTAACGAAAATCTACGTCGTATTTTCCTTCTTTTACCATTCTCGAACCTTATACCTAAAAACCCTAATTTCATATAATTGCACATTACTCCTTGACTTTTTACAACATTTACAATTAAGTCCCTTGTTTCAGAATTGCCAATTACTTAATTAAAAACCTAACAAGATTCCTTTTTGGCATTTTGTGACAAAATTACTAAGTAACGTCAAGGCAATAATCAAATATAAATACAGACTCCAAAACCTATGACAAAACTAGTGTACAATATGTGGAAAATAGTATAAGTAAAGTAGTTCAACCAATTTATAGAATATAGCCAATTTACGAAACATCTAGTATTATTCAGTTTCAATCATGCATGCTAAATCAAGACATAGTACCAATACAACCCAACATACCAAGAAGACACAGATGATCCAAGTTAATCATGGAGTAAATTGTATAAGTGACTCATATGTGTAAACTGTCACTAATCCTCAAGTAGTAGGACTCAAAACCTTAATTTTGTGAGAAGGGACTTGCATAACATCACAGCTAATAAGGATATTCTTCTACTGATGAAAGTCAAACCACGTACAGAAGTACATTAGAACCTATAGCACATTTCGTAGAGACCATTTCTTTTCTCCCCTTGACTTTGTGCATAATATTTGTTTTCACAATTACAAGTATGATGGGTCATATGTTTTTTTTATCTTAAGTGCAGGCTCTTCTCCATTGAGTGACTAAAAAGACCCCTATAGCGAGTTTTACGCTGGTTAACCCAAGTCAGTTGACCTAAGCACCAGGATATGAGAAACCCCTCAAACTTAATTGCTTAAGTCCAATAAGCTTCGAAAAAAACATAAGATATTGAGGCCTCCCTTTTTAATTATTTTTTTATGTATTGCTTATATTAGGGATATGGTTGACTTTAGGTCTAATAAATATGGTCAATTCATGTTCAAAGTCACTCTACTAACATGTGACTGTCATCTCAAATCTCACACGCGCGGTAGAGTCCCACTAACAATATAATAGTGTGTGCAGTGCAGATAGTATATGAAGAGGCATATACTAAGTACTCCATAAATAACCTAAGCCGGCAATGAAAATTATGTTACGGCTCATTAAATAAACTCATACTTGATCACAATCAACATTCCAAGTTCAATGTATGATAAGCTATAAAAAATGTCCCCTTTTTAAGATTTTTCTGGGTATTTGGGTAATTGGGTTGGGCTGGGTATTTGGCCGTCTGTGATATGGGTATTGGCTGATGGGCTGTGACATGGGTATTGGGCTAATGGGCTGGGTATTTGAGTCTGTGATATGGGTACTGTGCTAATGGGATGTGATATGGGTATTGGGCTTAAATTTGCGGCTAATGGGCTTACATTTACGGAGCGCAATCAATGTGTGTCGTAAAAATGTACTTTTTACGGCATGCCAACCATGTATGCCGTAAATACTTTTAGTAAATGACTTATTACGACGTGCATTTACGGAATGCCGTAAATAGTCTCTTTTTACGGCATACCGTATTTGTACGCCATAAACGTGTGCCGTAAAAAGTAACATTTGTTGTAGTGTAATAACTCTTTTGCAGCGTTTTTTGACCGCTGTCATATTTTTTTATTTTATTTTTTTTTTTGTTAGCAATTTATGAAAATTGACTAGCAAAATTGTAAATACTCCCTATGAACAAATTTTGAAATTGTATAAAAATTGATAATTTCATTACAAATTTTTGAATCCATACACTTGAATATTAAATTGTGATACAACACCTAAATAAAAATGAGTTTCAAAATGAAATAAAATCAGGAATACAGCTTAGAGCTTAGAGCCACACTTACAACACCATGCTTCTGGATAATACTCTAATTGCATACTCAATCTTGTGGTTCTTCATATATTCTTCAATTTGCTCCCCACACAATTCACGATTGTCAACGAAACTGCACGAGAAGCATTGAATCAATAATAAAAAAGTCATACAATTTTACTAGAAGAACTAAAAGAGACCCTTGCAAGTATGTACAATAAACCTCACCTCCCTGAACTGCGAGATAATCAAGTATGTTGACTTCCACTGTCTTCCAGTAAAATACTGGGATCAAAATTTGTAACGGCATCCTTCCCATTAAGCTTTATCATAATCCCTATAATTCCCAGTCATTATAATTAAGCCCCAGAAAGTATTACGGTCAATTCTTTCTACAATACATTTCCTGAAAATCCTCTGGCAACACTAAGCAGAAATAAATACAGACAACTCTGCAAACTGACCCGGCAGCTTCAACTTCAGTATCAAACAGACCCAAATAAACATATCCGTTTCATAAAATAAAACATGCATTAGCACAAAAAAAGGTAATTAAACAAGGATTAGTCCACAAACATATTGTAATACGTGATTTACTTTTTGCCCAAGAACTGCCCATTCTAGCTTCCCATCTACCACATTTGTGCAAAGTAAAATCTCTATACTTGCACAAATTCTTCCTTGGTTAAATTGCTCATCTGAAATATTTCAACGTAGAATATCATGTTCCATTTCTTTCTTGTGTCTAATCACCTATAATTCATGAATTTGAAACCAAGGGACATTCCCCGGAACTTAATGGCTGCCCTATCATATGCACCGTAATAGATTCAAGTCTGAACATTAGTTTCTTCGGATTACAGATAAATAATGTGAAATTGGAAAATAAGAGAACAGAAGATAAAAAGCTCACAAAGCTTCCGCGTGTGTTGTATCAAAACTGCCTATAAATTTCCAAAACAAAAGCCCATTTGACCTAATAAACTTGCTTTCCACAATCCCTGAATAGGAAAGCAAAGCAAAAGAGGTTTTTATTATGGTGAAGAAATGGTAAATTGGAGGTATCTGTAAAATTGTGGCACCAAAGGCAAAAGAGGATGTTGACATTGATTTCTAATCAACTATATTTGGCTAATTAACATACTAAACATCACCTCTCCGAAATGCAAGATAATTAAAAGAACGTTCAAAAAGCATTGCACAATCTTAGTCTAATTCGAGAACATCGGAGTCGGGCTGAGGGGCTGAGCATACACTTCATCCGTCTCAACACATGCCTGTACTTCAACAAATAAACACAACTCTCTTACATATAAGGTATAAGAATTGTCCATAAGTTCACAACAAGACTACAAGAATGAGTAAAGTTCAAAAACTCACATGCATTGTAACATTGTTGAGTTAGCAGAGCAACTGGGGTGGCAAACTCGAATAATTTGGTATGTGGGCATCAACTTCTTTATTAGTAGTGGCAGCAACCTAGCCAACATTTTCAAGTAGGATCCATTACATACATAAGCAAAGAAAATGTACTGCTCAAATAAAATATCATCTTAATCAAACAAATGAAAGAAGAAAACAAAGTCTAATTAGATTAGACAGAGGACCTGCACGGGCATGCCATAGCTCAGAATTAAAGCACTTTTTATTCACTTTCATCGCCCACAGTTAACAAATAATTACTCATCAATCACAATTTAACTTAATTATTTATTGGATTCTCTTAAATTTGCAATAAACGCTTCATATTCTATTCAACTTTTCTCTTAAATATATGATCAATAATATATTAATAAAACTAAAACTACAATTGGCAACAATTATAAATACTGAAAATGGTAACCCTTGCAATCCCAAAACTCTCAAACCCTAAATCCCACTCATTTTTAGCTCCAGTTCTTCTCTCATCTTCCCCATCTTTTACTTCCCCAACCCAAATTGTCTCGTGCATCTCAATACCACTATTTTTAGAGCAAACCCACTAAGAAAACTAAAACAAAAGCTCAGTAGAAACAATATCAAATTCAACTAATAAACCCAAAATCGAAGAAAATCAACCTTGGTGACTTGCCAGCGAGTAAAGCTAAAGATAATAAATGACAAACATAATCTCAATTTTCCTCCTTCAATATATTAAAAAAGCAATGTGTTTGCGACAATTTCACATATATCCCAAAGCATACAAAGTGATAGAACGCCGCCAGGCCGGACAGGTTTTGGTTTATTTTTGGTTCGTATCATTTGAGCTCGTATATAATTTAACGTGGGAAAAGAGTACAAAACTTCTCTCAACGTTTTCAGAAAACGTTGTGCAAAAATTAATTTTTTCGCAACGTTGAAAAAAGGTTGCCAAAAATAATATTTTCGCAATGTTCAAGCACGTTGTTAAAAGTAAACTTTTCGCAACGTTCAAAAAAGTTGCAAAAAAAGCTTTATATTGAGAGTACAACAGCTCTGAACGTTGCTTTAGAACCTGATTTCAACACCATTCAAAAAACGTTGAAAAAGCTTAAACTTTTCGTGACATTTATAAAACGTTGCAAAAGGCGACATTAGCAACATTTATTTGAAAAGTGTTGCGAAGGCTCAATTATGTTAGCCAATAGTAATATTCACTTGCTAAAATGTTGCGATAGACCCCTATAGCAACATTAAAATAATGAATGTTGCCTTTTGCATATTGTAAAATGTCATTTTTGGTGTAGTGGAGGTATGGTCTTACTACCTGAATTACCTTGGATTGTACCGGGTTTATCAAAACCAAGAAGAATGTTGAGCAACACGATGCTCGTTATTTTAGTTATAAAAGGAATGATGTGGTACAATGATAAAGAGACCACAATCAAGCTCAAAGTAGTTTTATTATATAGTGATTTCATGCATATAAGTTAGTACTTTGTGTGTTTTGATGTTACGTTTAGGCACAAATCATTTTTATAAACTTTTATTTTTGTGGCTATGTATGTACTTCTAAAGATGTTATCCGCATTGTTAGATGCATTTTGAATATGTAAAGTGGTAACATCAATGCTTTGTAGTATGTAGTATAAGAATAAATTGAGATTGGTTTATGCCCCGTGTTTACTTTTTTGAAAGAATTATTTCCGCAAAAGCATGCCATGAATACTTGTCACCAAGTAAGTCATTTTTAAATGAATTTTTGAAAAGTTATTAGCTTTCTTTTAATGACATTATCACCATATTTTAGAGTACTTTTAATCATTACACGAAATCTTTATATATTTTTTCTTATACTTACAAGGTGGTATCACCATGTTTTAGAATATTAACACCCTTTGTTAACCTTTTCGAATATTAGTTCTATTAATTATGTAGGGTGTTAGTATCCAATTTAATTTAACCCTTTCGAATATTACTTCTATAAATTGTGTAGGGTGTTAGCACTATTTATGAAAATTTAATATGGGTGTACCCACCTTGTTTTAGGGTAATACCACCTTCATTTTTACGGGCACCGTTACATAAGTTTGAGGTGTTACAACCCTACCGTAGTAATTCATATATCCGTTGCAATTTCATATCCTTATTTACCCATTGGTTTAAGATTTTTGCTGCTTGTTATAAAAGAGCTTTATAAAAAAAAGAGTTCGAGTCGCATTTTGTTCAGACAAAGTTATGATGTACTCAAGGTCTCTATGTTTAGTGTTACTTATTAAAAAATTAAAAAATTAAAATTTTATAGTGATTTTGGGGCGCCATACTCCATTGTTTGACAAGCGTTGTGGGGAGAAAATATGCAACGAATTCCTTCGACCAATCTTCATGTCGATCTTGTAAACCACATATTACCAGCTGACAAACTCGGAATCTTTTGTATATAAAGCATGTATTTCTCAAAAATACACAACTTCTCATCATGTATCAATTATCATCAAGTAATGAACACCCATAAAACATGCTACATAATTTTTATCAACAGAAAACATTCTTCAGCCAGAGAGAAAGGAATCCTATTCCACTCCCTATACTGCTCATCTCTAACAGTATCTTTTAAATCATTGCTGGCTGCATATTCCACTGCCGAAGCCACAGAAATTAGAATTTTAATATCAGTTTGGATAGTTTAATTCATCCTTCATTTTTGGGATAAAATACTTGTTTCATATGGTAAATATCATAGCGAAGAATGTGTCATAAATAATTTTCTTCGTGTAAGTTACGTGCACAACAAGGCTTTTAAGAGTATCTTTGTTAATTTACATGTAATATTTGTCCCAATAAATCTTCAAAATAGACTGTGTCTATGTTTTGTTTATCACAAATGACTCAAATTAATTCAAAAATATATTTTAATCTAAGGCTGATCAAGGGGTCTGGACCAGACTACAGCCCTATCCAGCCCCAGCCTACATCCATTTTGAACTTACTCTTTTTGAATAATTACATCCACAACTGTTGTCCCAACCCCAAAAAATGAAAAATACATTAAATAAACTCCCATTTGTAATATCGCCCTACTCTCTTCTATACGCCATATGTGGTAATGGAGATTTGTTCCCATCTAATTCCATGATAGATTTAGTAACGCATTTAATCCCATAACCATTTTTCAAAAAATTAGTCTCAAACCCTTAATTTTCACATGCAATTTATCTCCAAACAATCAATCAAGATTTTTGAATATACAAGAGATTGATCTGGGCTACGGATAGGTTTCTAAACAACCATTAGAAGTGAGTAGTAATTCAATATGAGGACTAAAGGCATCACCTTTTAGAAATAAAAGAAAAAAATAAACATTCCATGACTTAGGTAAACATTGTAAGGGAAGTAGTCTTCCCCATTTATCGCTTTCATTGCTTAT
>CAIGRR010081505.1:0-12424 GCA_903798365.1 Fraxinus sp. 1973-6204 | reverse complement strand
CCGCCCTAGACGGGGCGGGGCGCGGGGCGGGGGATTGGCGGGGCGGGGCGGGGCGGGGGTGCCCCGCCCCGAACCCGCCCCATTGCCATCCCTAATTCCAAGCACTGTATGACCCACCTCTAGAGTCGAGCTGTGCTAGGTTTATAGATGTTCACCATTAGTAGTCTAAACAAAATTATTGTGTACGGGTCAATCGACCTAGCATGTGCTTACTTCTAGGAGGGATAGTAGAATTTCCCAGTCGACCTACCCCGTATTGTCTTGATCTGAATGGTAAATGGGACAGGAATGGAAAACATGGTCCCATCCCCATTTTTTAATTTTATTTTTAAATCGTATATAAAAAATAAAAAAAAATTATTAAAAATCAATCAATTAATTAAATGACGCTATTTAATTCCCGTCCCACTTCGCTCCCATCCAGCCTCAAAATCCCTGATGGAATAGGAGCATGATAGTGTGATTCCCTACAAATGAGAATTCACCAAGCTTCTCCCCTCCTACAAAGGGGTGACTAGCTGGGGAAAGAACTAGAAAGCAATAATTAGAGTTTCGACATAGCTTATTTCAAAACTACGATGTAGAAATAAAATATTTGAGTTCCATANAAATGAGAATTCACCAAGCTTCTCCCCTCCTACAAAGGGGTGACTAGCTGGGGAAAGAACTAGAAAGCAATAATTAGAGTTTCGACATAGCTTATTTCAAAACTACGATGTAGAAATAAAATATTTGAGTTCCATATAGTATTTCAAATTGTAAATATTATGAATCTAAGTAAAGAAAAACAGAGAGAGCAAAAAGTGGAGTGCGTAGTCTAATAATGATTAGGCTAGTGATCCTATAGACCGTAAATTTACTACTGAAATTGTATAATTATGTTGGTTATTTGCAAATTTGGTGATTGTTCTGACAACTCAAACTCCCATGTATTGTGATGATTAGTGTGCTATTCATATCTTTCATTACTCCGTGTTCTATAACCGATGTCATCTCATTCAACTCTACCTTTAGCATGTTACTATTACCGTACCTTTTGTTTCTTCCTCGATACAACTTTGTAACCTTTTTTACAATGTTGCACCATGTTCATCATTCCATTTTTGATTGACCCTATTGTCTTTTATTGGTCTCACATCGTGAGTTTAAAGGAAGATGTTAAGAGTTTTTTTTATAATCTTTTCACTTATTTTATATATTGCTAGAAGGATAGTTGTGTCATTTACTAGCTTGATTAGGGTAGTCTAGACTTTTTTGCTTATTAAACTTTTAAACACCTATGTTCTCATTTTGTAAAATAAGAATTTTTGGTTCATTCAAACACTAGCCTCTTTCTGTATTTCCCTTTGCTTAGATACATACGATTCACACAAGCATCTACTACACTCGTGCCTTTCATCCCTATCCGAAACTTCATCGTGCTTTGACAAGATTAAGAGAATATAATATGTTCGTAGTGCTCCTACCCCTTCTTAGGGCTTCGACCATTTTCCCTTATGGCGATCTTGGCCTGCCCTATTGTAATTCCTCTTAGTCCGGATAATTATAAAGGATCAGATTGATAAAAAGGAATTAACTAATACGTGCTCGTCCGACAAAGCCCAATTAATTCATGCAACTAACAATATGATGACAACCAGAATAATGGTGAAGAGAAGTTGCTACATGCATTGAAGACAGACCTAAAGAACACACATCATTAATTCATAACTACTGGAAAACATACATCTGATGACACAAATTGTCAGTCTAAATGTGTGAAAACATGCATGTACACAACAAATATTGATCAACAAATCCCACAAATGAAAGCAATTGCTTAATAATCAGCTTTTAGAGGTCAAAAACATATATATATATATATTCGCTCTCAATCCAACCATATCATTAGAACACTTCACCCACCAAACAGAAAAAACACAAGCAAAAGGCCATCCCATATTTGTAACTTTCTCTATGTTCTTAAACAAAACTCCCCCTGTATTTTCAACCATTAATTTAATGGCTTGCACCAGTACAAGATCATAAAGCATGCACTGTCTGTCTGTGATATAACACCTGAATAAATAACTATTAAAACTTTCGCAGTATATAATATCATCTTCTAGCTACTACAAACCACTCTGATAGGAAGAACAAAAAGATGAAGGTAAGTTTAATATATTGCTAATATTCTTCTCTTCTTATTCTCGTTTTAATTTCTCAAGATGATAACGCCTAAATGCTTAATTATCTGTATTTTTTGCAGCTACTAGGTTGGCTGCATCGTGAATTCCGGCAGAACAATAGTGAAACAATACTGAAGGATTTTTCTAATGGTGAGTTCTGTACTAAGTTCAAATCATTCTCAATGTGTACTCTTATAAGCTAACAGCTGATATATATATATCAAATAATAGTATGGAATAATCATGAATGTACATTGAACATTTACTGAATCTAAAACAAAAATAGACAATTCTTGAACACAAGATAGAGACAATGGTGGATCACTGTTAATCCCTTTTGGTGGTAAAACTAAAATAGACAATTCTTGAACACGAGAGGGATGCTTATTGGAGGATCATTGTTAACCCCTTTTGGTGGTAAAACTCACTGGAAGAATGAGTCTATCTGCCTGGCCACCCAGCAAGACAAACCAGGTCTACTCTTACTTTACTTCTCATCTGGGACCCAGGGCGGTTGCTTACCAAGGGTAGTTCAGCTCTTAAAGAGAATTATCCATTTCATTAAGCTCACCTAGAGAGTGAGTCTTTCTGTACCCGGATGGAAATCTCTCAACACCATCCTAGTTATTAAATCTTATGTCTCTCTTACCTTGTTATCTTACAGGGAAGCCACCATCCAATAGCAAAGCTCAAAGAGAAAACTGTTTCAGAAACTCATTTGCCAGTTTAGAGGCAGCAAGAGTGGAAGTAGAGGAGCTCGAAGAAGAATCATCTGCTGCTCTTACTGAACTTTTCCATGGATTCCTTGCTATTGGTACCCTAGGTATCGGTTCACCATCTTATATAAAAGTTTAAGCTATTAGAGAAAGACAAACTTATTTATTAAGTTCTTTCTTTGACATGGCCCTTCACGTGCATACCAGATTCATTTCTTATCAATCGCTCGACAGCTCCTTAACTGCTTTGATACCATGCTTAAACTATGTTTAAACAGGTACAGAACCAGTCACAACCGACCTTTCGACACCAATGTTTTCCATCTCTGTGGATAACATAGCAGAAAAAGAAACTCAAGTGACAGAAACTGAACTGAAACTAATCAATGAAGAGTTGGAAAAGGTACTGCAGGGATCCCACAGTAGAAATGAGAGCTATAATTTCTCATCAGGAAGAAACAGTCATGTAAGTGCTGGAAGGAGTAGCCATGTTAGCACCATTACACTCGGTGGAAAGCAAATTGAGAGTGCAGAAACAAATGGAAATGAAGGAATTGTCTGTCCATTACAAAACTATCTTTTCGGATCGGCAATTGGCTTACCCGAAACAGCACCTCAGCCAGCAAAGAAAGAGCATAGAACATCACTAGGGGAATTGTTCCAGAAGACTAAATTTGTAGAGGAAAATTATGGAGCAAAATCTGAGAAGGGGGAAAAGAAAACAGAAAAGGAAACTGCTAAATCTGTTGTCCATCTTATGAAAAAGATGCTGAAAAAAAAAATGCTACATGCTTCCACCAAGAGCACCTCTGCAGCTTCTGGTGAAGCAATTGAATCAGCATCAGCTGATCACAAAAAACTGCACAAGGTTTGTTGTCTATAGGATAACTTAGAAATCTCAAGAAAATAAACACAAATCCCATGTTTGCAAAGAACGTATTGAAAATGAAAAAGAAGCTAAAATCTTGTTTGTTACACTGTTCAATCATGTCCAATACTCTCTATTGAACATGCAAAAAATTATGTTTAAGGGCATGATGATCAGAGTAAAGAACAGCTTACTGTATTCCAGTGAATTTACTGAATTGAAACCCAAAGTTTTCTAATTTGAGAATGTGAGGAATGCAGATCCTACAAATGTTCCACAGGAAAGTTCATCCAGAGACCAGCTCAACAGTGGCACAAAAGCCCCATAAGCCCACCAAAAATGAGATGATGAAGAGCAATATAACAAATGTGGGGGCATCTGATAATGGAGATGCATTGCCAACTGCTGAATATATCACAATATATCCTCAGCCGTCCATCTCAAAAGAAAGCCAGTCTTATCCATCTGAACAGTTCATGATCAGTGGTGATGACAGTGGCAATGGGGAGCACTGGGTCAAAACTGATGCAGACTGTAAGTATGTACATACATGCATTAATATCACAGAATCCTACATAAAATCCTTTCCTGATCCTAGATTATCCAATCATTGTCATTTATATATAAACCAGTCAACTATAATCGAAGGATTAATCTATTTGTATATTCCTCAACATCTTGGATGACATCCCCGTGTAGGAAATCTGGAAAGAATGTTGTTAAAATCAATGAACAAAAAGCTGCCAACTCACATAATGTCAACTTTGATGTACACCAAGCAAAACTCATAATTGAGACAGCTTTTGCAAAACCCCCCATCATCACTTGCTTTTTACAATGAAGAATATTGAACCCTGTTATCATCTCTCCTACTTGTGGCAGCTCCCAACCTTGTTATAGGTTCTCTTGACTTGAATTCTGCCAGGTGCCAGCCTAGCTGAGATATTCCTAGTGCATCTACTGATTCCTATCGCCAATGATCTTGCATACAAAAGTTCTATTGAATAGCCTCACTGACTTTTGTTTTGCCCTCAACTGTAGATTTGGTGTTGGAACTCTAGAAGACGGATCAAGTAATTTAAGTTGAAAGGCTTTCAGTTCTTGAAAGCAAGAAATATTAAGGGATACTACCATTTTAAATCCTCCATATCCGTGTCTTCATATTTTTGAGTGGTTATATAATGGATACGAATGTAAAATAAAAAGAGGCAAAGGACCTCTTTGGAAGTGCTCTGTTATGTGTGACACACTGTACTATTACAATCATTGTTTGTATTAAATATATGTAAACACTAAGCAATATATCGCACAATATTCGGAGTAATTTTTTTAGAAGAATCTAATAATTGAAATATATGATAAATACTGACATGTACAAGTAATATTATGAAATCTTTTTCCAATGTTCACAAAAAAAAAACAAAAACAAAAACAAAAACAAAAACATAAATTAATAAGCACCAACAGAGACCACTAATACGAAGAATCCATGAAATCCACCAACAAATCTTCAACCATAACTCTATCAGGTATTTTTCCAGCAGCACCATATATTGGGGCAAGCCCTCCACTGATAGGACCTGGATTTGCTTTTACCTGATGGGAAAAATGCCACTTAAGTGAAGTACTTTTCAAATTTTTTACCAACGAATATGAAGAGCCACAACCGCTCGAAAATGAAGAAGTATGGATAACTCGCTTGAATCCAACCAGGGACGGACCGCATGGAATTCGACCCAGGAATTGTACTCATAAGGTACGTTGGATAGGACCAGTCAATAAAATAATAAAATTTAACTCGTCTTATATTTTTTAAAACCTAACTAGTATCGTCCAATCCATCTTACCAAACATGCAAAAACATCTATGAATAACTGGACTCAGAATACAAGTGCTCATGCAAGATGTGTTAGGAAAAAGATATGCTCATTACTAAAAATACACTTACAGTTTGCACGGAATCTTTAAGATCCTTCAGGAAGCCCTCAATGACGGGTACATGTTGTAGTGTAACACAAATGTGAATGCTGTGAAGATATATAAATGGGAAACAATTTCAGAACAAATCTTTTCTATAGGAGCAGGAGAGAAGAATTATATCCCATAAAACCAAATGTCGAAAGAGAAATAAATATAAATATACAAAATATTTGAAAACTCTTATCGTAAATGATGATCCAACAACAACCAAGGAGATACTCAGATAGCTCATTGATTTTAAAGTATAGATTGAATTAATAACAGAAAGAAATCCAGATGCCACTATTAGCATGACTTACATTAACGCATTCACTATTATAGTGACTAGCAATATTCAATTAGTTTCCATGCCTCAAGTTTCTCAAATTTTCATATAAGCAGAGTTACCTGTTAGGTCTCTGCAATGCATTTAAATGCCAGCCTTTCGATGACATATTATCATTGACTTCAAATATGTCTATAACATCAGAACCAAAAGCCACGATTGTCATGTCAGGCCGTCCGACAACGTACAAATCAGGAATCTTGCGTACTCTGCCATAAAAGAAAGAATGACTCAGTTTTGATATAATAAGGAACACCGTGAGAACTCAAATAAGAGAGCAATATATACCCCTTTTCTATTCTTTTTGAGGCTTCCATGATAGCCCTTGTGTTGTCCAGATATCCTGTTTAATGCACTTGTACAAGTCAGTTTATAAACCACATATTTGACTAGAAGTTTAGATCAGCTTGGACATCTAGAAAAGAGCACCTTCTAGTCCAAGAGACATCATTGCTGCCCAAGCACCAGCAATCAGACCTCCAGGCCTGCTTCCGGCAATGGTTGGAGATACATAAAGTCCACCAGTCCATTCCGTTACTGAAGTATCAACATAAGTAAATAGATCAAAAATACTGTCCGACAACTGAACATAAATTGGCAGAAGAGCGGAGTAAAAAAGATGGCATGGTGTCACAATATGATAACATTAACTCCATAGATGTCTGTGAATCACTGGGAAAAGAGTTTTTCTCTGCCTTTTCTAAGCCCATTTGCTATCAATGGGAAATGAGTACCCCCCTGGCCTCAATAAAATAGCACTCAAATAAAAGGCAGAGAAAAACTCTTCAGGGAAAAGTTATACTACTAACTCACCCGCAACAAATTGATACTTTCACAAGGAATCCAAAAGGCAAGTAATCCAGCACAGAAAGGAATCAGCCCGCCAACAACAATGCCACAACCAAAGCGAAAAATGATAAGATCAGAAAGAACAAGGAACCAATAACAATGCAATTGATACCATTAATACTATTTTCCATTCTAGCATGACTAGTTAATTTCAAGTTTGATCTCGTAGAATTGTTTCCAAACTTATTTTATTGGAAGAATGTGTGATTGAAAATGAGTTCGGAAAAAAAAATGAGTTTCAAAGAAGGGGACTCAAATAAGGGCTTATATAATGAAAGAAAGCTTCATTTATCTCTTTTATATAGCTATGAGTCAATGAACATGTTTACCTACTTCTCCAACATATATGTTTGTGTCAACATAATAGAAGCTATAGTTCTGACTTGTACAGAAGCTTTTCTTAAATTGAGCTAACACATAATATTAACTTTTCCTTTATGTAAAATGAACTTCAGAGAGGGTATAAAGAAAAAAAAAATGGAGAACATGATGAATCAGAAATCGTTCATAGATTGGTGGTGGTATTTCTTATTAATGCTGCCTGCACAACCTGCCTATGATTTGGGAATCAACTCAAAGATGAAAAAAGCCAACATAGAAGGCACAAAATAGTTTACATTAACCTGAAGAAATAAATCTACAGTATAGGCAATCCCATAGGTGTATGATGCAAATAAGAAATTAGTTTTCACTTTCATGTTGGATAAACAAAGTAGGATGTTGTCTACGTCAAGCTGTTTGTTCCAGTTTGAGGATAGAGTTAGAAACAGACGAAATAATAATTATTGAATTACCTTTCGAATGTCATGATCCCTGTATAAGATTACACTTGTTCCTTTGGGGGCCAGCCCATACTTGTGTACATCCACAGATATTGAGGTCACTCCTTGAACAGATAAATCAAATGGTGGTACAGGATACCTAAGAGACAAGTTAATTATCATTAGCAAAAACAAAGTAGCAGAGAATTCAGCTCATTTGAGGGCAAGATTGATGAATGCCGACAAATCTTTTCAGATATATAACACCAAGACCAACAAGATATCTGCCCTGCTTGATCAAAAAAGAAATTCACATAAAAGTCAGGGTAGCATATAAAACAGGTATTAACTGAACCACTACTACAAAAACAGATTAGTGTCATCGATCAAATGAAATTTCAACAACATTATAGGGCGTCCTGACACAGATGTGCACTTTGTTAAAATGGCATGCCTTGCAGTTTACTTCTCTGCACCTTGCAACCCCATAGTTCAAAACTGATCAAGATCCCTTCATACTTGAAAGTTTATTTCTCTCTGCACTTAGGACAAACATATCATAATTTGGCACATCAAGTTCAAAAAATATCAGTTCGTTATTCATTGATCTAATTATTGACAAAATTTGAGACCATCGGAAACCATTATGCTTCTGAGTAGGCTTCAAATATTACAATGAGACCAAGTTGACTACTTAAAACAAATTGAATTCATCCCAAAATTAAAAATAGAACAATAGGAAAGAGGGTAAACTTTAGTGCGCAAGATCCATGCTATAATTGTGGGCAAACAGAGACCTGTCCGAGCCCACAAAGCGCTATCAGTGATGACATAGAAGTATTAATAGTATGAAATGTCTTTGTAGCACTGAAGAGTAATGAATTGAGAAAAAATTTGGGATTATAAAGGATGTTGGTGCAACATGGAAAGTATATTCTAGGTGTAGAAGAAATGAAATCAGTTAGGATTTGATAGTATTTTCCATTACTGCATTTTATTGTGTTTGTAAGACAATTGGTTTTGTTTCCTTTATAGGGGAAATCTTACTTTTCCTCATTAATCCTAGTTTTGACTCTATAAAAAGAGACTCTTTAATTGTAAGGTACACAACTTTTATCATTGAAATACAAAAGTCTCCCTCTAAATTCTCTTATTCTCTTCCGTCTCTTTCTCTTCTTCTTTAATTATCCATTGTTAACTTGCTTACATTCATCGTCAGATGTACCTCCGGAAACTACAAGATAGAAGCCTTCTAATACATGATATCAAGTGTATAGCATCATATATCATTTATGAATTAAGCCCGTCTCGCCTGCTAAAAATCTAATAGAAATTAAAAATTGGACCGTTCATCATTCAAATGCAAATTTTTTATTGACTAAAAATGTCTACTTTTCAGACAATTTGCAGAGCACATTTACAGCCTTAACATGCAAAATTCCCATATTTGCCCTTATCAAAGACTCTCAACCACCCATTCCAAATGTAGGCATTATGCATAAATGAGGGTTAAATGGACAATCTCCAATCTTCAAAAGCTGGAAAATGGACCAAATTTCAAACGTGGGCCATGATGTTTTGAAGTAAGAATCAATTGTGAAATTGGCACAATCACGCCCAGACAGGGGCTAAATATGCCACCCTAAAACAATAACCACCGTATAAAGATCATGAGTACAAACTGTTCAGATTACACAACATATCTTTGTCGTTATGAAAAGGTAGCAATAAAGCAAAATTCTATAAATACTGAAAGCGTGCATTCTTATAAATAGAAATGCTATAAGAGGATTTGAGTAAAGAAGATAAATTCTGCTCCAGATTATCCTGAAGCATAGAAGCACATCTAGGAGATGCAACCATAACCAGTCAACACAATTAGAGTCAGACTCACCCAAGCTTCCTGGCGAAAGGTAATACGAAGCCACCAAGACAGAGATCGACATGAAAGCAAATACTTAAAGTAGTTGCTAATTCACCAAGCTCCTACAAGAGAAATTATATTTACATTTGATTAAAAATGAAAAAAAGAAAAAAGAGATGAGTGGCTCCAGAATGGAAAAATTGAAAGTTAGTGTCACTTGCCTCAATTGGGTCAATGATTCCATGTGGGAAGCCAGGTGCTGATCCAACAATCTGTAAAACGTGGTTTTTAAGTTAATATTAGCCAACAGACAAACATAAATGTGGTTTTGGTAAACACATTTAAAGTAACACTAGAATGAAGGGAAGAAAGTGTTTTCAATCTTTTTCATGAGACATTCAAAAGGCAGTACTAGATTTATTTTGTTTGGAGGGTGTGATTTTCTATATATTTTGTGAAGGGGAAAAGCCCTACTCTCCCTTGGACGCTCGCTACTATATTTCAGTGGAAGCAAATGGTTACTAAAAAAATGAAAAGACACAAAATATGACAAGAATGCTGAAACGTGAAAGTTCACTTGAATTCAGATGCACAATAGTGAAGTTAAAGGAAATTGATGTTGCCATGGAAAATTCCATACATCATAAAATGAAATCCAACATGTCCGTGCAGCCTTTGCTTTGACAAAACCAAATTTCATAGGAAAAGAGAATCTTACCAACATAGTGTTCCTGTTGATATGCCTTTTAATAGCTTTAACATCAGCTCGAAAATCTTTGTTTACTGGAACCCGCCACAATTTAATGTTAAAGTAATGGGCCGCCTTGTCGTATGCTGAGTGAGCGGAAGCTGGTATTATCCTAGTTTGGGAAGATAAATAAGTTATGTATAGATAGAGATTAGAATAGAATAAGAAAAAATATTGGCAAATTTACATACATTTCCGGTCTAGTGATCCCCTTCTTAGCTTTCATATAGTCACGCGAGGCTTTCACAGCCAACAGTATACTTTCTGTTCCTCCTGATGTCATATTTCCACAAATTTGTCCTCCGGAAGCCTTTTCCTTACTTCCAAGTAGTGCAGCCGTCATTGCAACAACTTCTGCTTCAAATTTTACAACACTCTGGAATACATCCAGATGCAGAGGATTGGTATGTGCAAACCTGAGAGAAGATCATAATCTAGTCAGAAAACAGATTCAGAATGTGAAGCAAGTTGAAGTTGTCACATTATGATAAAGAAAAATACCTGTGAGGGCACTGAAAATAGAGCAATTGTATTAATTAAATATTTATCATTTGATCAAATCATTTACACATAAAGGTAGGGAGTATATTAAATAGTTTAGAATAAGATGCAGAATATAATTTTTCCACTATTCTCAATCATCGACATAATCATTACAGAGAAACTGAAGTTGTTTGAAAAAAATTTACAATTTTATCTTACTAACATTGAGCATGCCTCATTTATCAAAGAAAAGTGCCCTTCATATTCGTTCCCTCCAATGTAGCTGCACAGGACATATGAACTTAGTAAGTTACGAAGATTCAGCATAATGATGATTTTCTATGAGTACAAAAGTTGATCCCAGTGTCATAACTGAAAACATACACTGTACCAGAACATTTGCCCTGCCATGTCGCATCTTTTTGTTTCTCTTCTTTCATCTTCTCAATGACCATTGCTCTTAATCCTGCACTAGGCAACTCAGTCCTCCAACCCTCTCTTTTAGATTTTCCAGAAGCTTGTAACTTAGTCACGGCCTATGCACACAGAAAATCAGCATATCAGCCAAAGAAGCTGATATTTATTAAATTGAATTTCAAAATCAGAATAATGAATTAAAGTGAAAGACCAAGACGTGATAGATATAATGTAGTCTAAGTATAGTTCTTGCAATCTCACATTTGGCATCTCCTTCCCCTGGTCCACCACCAATAACCATATGAGGTCACACATATATCTCATAAACATTACTCTTAATTTCAGTCAAAATTCAAACTAGCTTTAAGCAAGACGACAACTTAAAGAAGACGGGGAAATATACACAATATCAATGAGCAGAGAACAGAAGCATCATTTGTAAATAAACGCGCACATTAAACTGGTTCCAGACATTATTGCAGGAAACCATTTATTAGCTCATGATAGAGTTCATATATCAATTGAATATAAAATAAAAACAAGACCAGGAAAACCAACACTAATAAATGCCGCATATTTAAATCATAAAGCAAATTGCATTAATTGCTTCTTTTTTTTTTCAGAGTATCCAGTTAATACCACAGTTCCACCTGCTATCACATTGAACACTTCCTACAATCTATAATAGCTCACTAATGGGACGCGCAGGACTGAATAATCAATAAAAAATATACTAACCTTTTGCTTTTCGCGATCCATGTAATTTTTCACACCAGGCACCAACCTTTCTCAAAACGTAAAACAGTATAAAACATAATCAATCGCCAATTTTTTTTTTTTTTGAAAAAAAATACAGAAACTTGTGAGAATAAACTGCATTCAAGCGAGAAATTACTTGATATAAGTAAAGAAGAACCCTAAAATCGAAGCTTTGAATCCTTTCTCGTAAAAAACACAAAAAACGGATTGAATACTACTCGCTACGAGAAGCGTTAACATAGGAAGAAAAATCAGCGCCAGAGGTTCGAATTGAGATAAATACGAATTTGCAGAAGGTCGAAATCGATGCAGCCAGGTGAAAATCTCAGGAAAATTCATCTTCTCGTTTGATTGCAGTGAACCATGAATGAAACTTGTGAAACCATATACTAAGAGCATCTCCAACAGCACCTTTTTAAAGAGTATATTCTATGCTTTAGCATCTATATAAATTAGAGAGAGGGCTGTTCTCTTTGTCATTTTCAA
>CAIGRR010081485.1:0-11696 GCA_903798365.1 Fraxinus sp. 1973-6204 | reverse complement strand
TTCTTTTTTTTTTTTTTTGTTGAAAGCATCTTATGGCTGATACTTGATTGTTGCAGGACGTAGCATTTGTTGTTGATGGCTGGGCTCTTGAAATTGCCCTTAAGCATTACCGTAAAGCATTCACAGAGCTTGCAATTTTATCAAGGACTGCTATATGTTGTCGTGTTACTCCATCCCAAAAGGCCCAGGTGCTCTAATTGGATTCAGTATAATTTTCATTATTGTTATCCAGTAACTATGATAAGGTAAAAATTAAGACAAAAATACCACTAGGCACCAGCCATTTGAATCAACATAAAGACCAAATCAATTGGAATAAAACTTCAATAATTTAATATGTTTTGAGATATTTCTGAAAATTCCCACATCCTAGCAAATGATGATTTGTTATACGACTTTGTTCCGTCTATATGGCAAGAGATTTCCTTATATTTTCTGTTCATAATTTATTTCAAACAGCATATAAACCCACATAATTAAGTACAAACTGCAACACTTCATAGAGGGTGGTCTATAGTACTGTTCCTGTGAATTCCGTCACCATTGCATTGATTCTCCAATGTGTTCCATTCACTCCCTCCAAACTACCAGCTTCCTGCTGCTGCCTCTTCGAAACTCAAACGAAATTCTGCTTTATATGATTCTATCTTATTTCATTAAAATTGCTGCTTCATACTAGGCTTTTGATTATGTATTTTTGTTTTATCTTGTCCACATTACCTACAATAACAGCTAATTATTATCTATGAAACTAGTTATTAGAAGATGCAGTTTCAGTTGCAGATTGAAGCTAGAGACATTTATATATGGTCCTCTTGTTAATCATGAAAAATGTGGTTTTCTTAAGATTTAAGGACTTCAGGAGTTCATGTGGAAAAGTCAGAAGACTTTAATTTGAATTTGAAATAAAATCTAATCTAATCTAATTAGTTTCAGATGAAGATAAGAATATCTTTATTTGTATTTTGTTTGTATTTATCTTTTGTATTCTAATATGATTAGTTACTGATTGAATTAGATAAGTTTCTCTCTTGATTAGATAAGTTTTATATCAGATATCTTTATTTTGTTAGTCTTTCAGAATAATGTTATGTTTCGCACTTCCACAATTTCTAGGTAAATGTCGTTGAAGTTAATTTTCTACTTTTTCAGCTTGTAGAACTTCTGAAATCATGTGACTACAGAACGTTGGCCATTGGGGATGGTGGAAACGATGTGAGGATGATCCAACAAGCTGACATTGGGGTGGGCATAAGTGGGAGAGAAGGACTGCAGGCAGCCAGGGCAGCTGATTATAGCATTGGAAGTAAGATCTTTGTTGTTCCATCCAAATTTTAGTGACCTTTACATTGCTTAAAATCTGGAACTTCAGTAACCTTTAGTTTAATGTTCTACATAATTTTGTTTATTGAAAAGAAATTAATAGGACATGAAATTGTTTTAAATATTAGTTGTTTTTGGCGTTCAAAATTCTTTGAATCTAAATGTAATAGAAAATGATAAACGTGTGTTGCTGCTCATGTTAGTGGTTGCTTGTTGATGAAAACTAGTTTGACTAGTAGCATAATCTGTTCTTCTTTTAGACTTGACAAGCAATTCTTCTGGCATGCTTTTAATATTTGCTGAAACCTTGTTAATGTAACCCATTTGACCAACCTACATTTTGAGTTTCTAGACGTAAGATTCATCGCACAAGGAAACTATTGAAACTGTTTCTATAGAAAGTTGTGAAATCTAATTTTATAACCATAAGAATATAGGCCTTGGTAAACATCACTTGTTTGCTTACACAGATATGGCCAAATTTATTGCCTTGGTCTGAATGCGCTGCTAAAACTAGGTTCACTTGTGTATATAAATTGGAATCTTAAAGAGACCTCAAAAACATCTACTTTCATTTTGTTCCAAGTCTTTTCTTTGGAAAATATAAATGTTTTTATTTACAGTTCCTAAATTTTAAAATGACAAAAAGTATCAAACACAAATGTATGTAGTTCCTCTGAAATGGCTTGTCAAATTCTTCTGTAAACATTAAATTCGCTAAGATAATTCTTATGCAGTCATTGTGAGATTAAATGCTTTCCTTTGTCATGTTAATCAATATGTTCAAACTGTTGGGAGCGCTGATATTAATTTTCAAATTGTTTCTACTCTTGAAATATGTTGCATGTGCTTTTAACTTAAATACCATGCTCCATTTTGCCACTAGGTTCCTGCCGTTTTCAATCAATATTCTGGTTTAATTATGAGTATGCTAAATTGCAAGTCCTGAATTTATGCAAGATCCTAATCTTCTCTTGCCCAGTGTTTGCTTTCTGCAAGTTTCATCTATGGTTATTTAGCAATCTCTAGAAGTTTCATAATTTTACATCTGCTTCCAATCTTGGCATGCAGAGTTCAGATTTTTGACGAGATTGATACTTGTGCACGGGCGATATTCATATAACCGCACAGCATTTCTTTCCCAATATTCTTTCTATAAGTCCCTGCTAATTTGTTTTATCCAGATCTTGTAAGTTCCCCGAGATCAAGCTCTTCTATTACTTGCTACCCTTCTTAATTTAATTTTTACATCGAGTTGAGATTATTCGCTTAATTGCATACTGCTTTATTTACTTTTCCTCCTGTGCTAACTACAAAATGCATCTAGTTTCTCTTTTGTTTCAGGCGTCTCTGGGACCAGTCTTTTTAACTCTGTCAGCTTGATGGCTTATAATGTTTTCTACACTAGTATCCCTGTTTTAGTCAGTGTTCTTGACAAAGATCTTAGTGAAAAAACTGTAATGCAGCATCCACAAATATTATTTTACTGCCAGGCAGGAAGGTTTGACCCTGTGCTCTCTTTTAATTACTGATTTTAATGTTTTTTTATTAAGGATTATACTGAATGTAAGCAAGTGTTCCTTAAATCTTCTTTGTTAAAGATTTCCATCCTGTTTTCTTACTTGATCAGAATTACACTTGAAACAGGCTTCTCAATCCTAGCACATTTGCTGGATGGTTTGGGCGATCACTCTTTCATGTGAGTGCTTTTAGCTTTTGATTTCTTTTTTGTTTTCTTAATACGTGAGCTTCTGGTTTGAGTGAGTTGAACTATGTGATAAAGTTATTTTGGGGTACAAAAATGGTGCTTAAGCTGTCGTAATTAACAACTGGTGTAGAAGCTTTGAATTGTGGTTTTGTCAATATGGTTTGCAGGAGAGCAATTATGTTTAAAGTAGTACAGAAAAAAGGTAAAGCAATATCAGTTTGATGGGTTTTATAATTTACTAAAGGTTTTCACTTCCTGACTATCTTATAGATTAGATTGCTTATTTGGGTGGATATTCTGAGCCAGTATCACAGAGCAGCAATAGAGCACATGATTTGTGCTTTGTATTCAAAGCGGCTATAGCCAAATTGCCTATAGATAGAATCAGGCTTGGACGAGGTAACTAGAACTTTGAAGTAGTGATATACCATTACCTCGTGTTTTTGGTTTGCGAGAAATGGATGTAGGCTGCGAACTAGAAAGGAAATATTATTCTAAATGTGTGGTTTCGATATTTATGGACTCGAGAGATATTGAGATATTCTAAATGCAAAAAGGAAAAATGGAAACAGGGTAATGTTTTCGTTAGTCTAGGACTAGTTAAACTTAGTTTGTGAGTTTTAATGGATCCCACTGACCTGACAAGAGGGGAGCTGATGATTTATTCACGGACCAAATATTTGTGGCACTCTTCTAGTAGGAGTAAGTTTTTTGAAATTTAGAGCAAAAAGCACTAGCAGATTCCTTCATCCATGTTTCTGGAATATGTTTATCCTGAAATATTTGATATTGGAATAAAAACTAGTGGTATTATGGATGGAGACACATCACAAATACAATAGAGTAATTAATGGTCTGTTTTCTGAAATAATTATTTTTAAACACAAAAACTTGAACAAAAACATAATAACATAAACATTTAGCATATTAATATATGTAAATATTGTTATCGTGCAAAATGAAATGGAGGTTATTGGTGTAATATTGGTAAAAGGCAACTTTTGCAATGCGGATTTTGCTTTTTTGCTTGTTGGTTGCTCTCGTCATCAAATGAATAAAGGGAGACAATGAAGAATTGCATACCCTTTGATTTGTCTTGGAAAAAATATGGGGTGGTTATGTTGAGCTGTAACGCTCGGACTCTAGACAAAAGAATTAATTATGTCGATACGACGTGACACATATACCGACATGGGATCGGAATTGGATCCTTGGTGTATCAGTTGAATAAGCACATGGGAGTGGAAGAAGAGTTGCTTCTGGTTCATAGGGTAAATGTGATGAAGAAGAGAGACAACTTTTATTTTGTAATTAAAATAAAAATTAAATTATTTTTAATGCAACTAAAAATAATAATATTTAAATAAATAATTAAATTTTGTATAAATTCTCATTTATTTACAACTTTATAATTTAAAGAAGGCATATTTTTTGTTATTTTAGCATTGAATTTAAATTGATTTTTATAATTCTTTTCCTTAAAAAAAAAAACTATGTAAGACCAATCCTTATACCAATATTCAAAATTTTAATTCTTTTTAACCGTATCCTCGTATTTACACTAGTACTTGACAACATAGAACTAAACTACCCCAAACTCCTGTGTTGCAACTCAACACCATGTTGCTCCGAGTTGGGTACGGATGCAGGTACATATCTAAGGAGTCGGACCTTCTCCTAAAAATTAGGCTATTGGGATACAGTTAAAAATGATCCTTATTTTATATATGGTATGGAGAGAAGTCTTAGTTTTTTAATTTTATTTTTTTTATGAATTCTTCTTTAAAGAAATCAATTTAAATTCAATGGCAAGATAACACAAAAATTTTCAAAATTATGAAGTTGTAGATATACGAGAAATTATAAAAAACCAATTATTTATTTAAATATTATTATTTTACTCGCAATTTGAAATTTTATTCTAATTACAGAAAGTTAACAAAAGGTGAGTCAAGCCCACTGTAACAAATCATTTTCTAGCATAACCGAAGGTACGCTGAGCTCACTTAACAAAAGGTAAGAAAACATGTCTTCTTCATTACATTTACCCTAATTTCACAGAGCCAGAAGCAGCCCTTTGTCTTCTTGCACTCCCCGTTGCCATGTCTGACTGAAACACCAAGGATCCGTGTCATGTTGTATCGACAACGGGTACTTCATTTTTGAAGATTCTGAGCATCACATGTTTACATAGGTTAGACTGTGTGCTTTGAGAAAGGCTTGAACACTTGACGTGATCAAATAATTGACCATCTTGCAGTAAGTATAGATAAAGTGACTCATGCATAGAAGTTTGTTTCTTGTTGATTTTTTTGTTGCCTAGATAGAATTTTTTCCTCCTAGGTAAAGTTAATCGTGGTTAATTTCAGTACACTGATCTTATAATGATCTTCAGGCGATTGTTGTGTTTGTCATCACCATACATTCATATGTTTTTGAGAAAAGTGAGATGGAGGAGGTATCCATGGTTGCACTGTCTGGATGTATTTGGCTGCAGGCATTTGTTGTTGCAGTAGAAACAAAGTAAGTTACTCCTTTTTCCTCTTGCATTTGTTGATGCTGATTCTCATGTTAGACACAAGGAAGTGCTAACATGGGCCTTTTCTTTTATCAATTTATGAGAAGGAAAAGTTCTGATTCTTGATTCTTACAAACTACTACTTGAAAAGAAACTATCTTGATTGTACAATATAACATTATTCATGCAAGAATCTATAGAAGAAGTTTGGACTTCATTTGAAATGGAAATTTGGCTGAGTTTGATTCTATATCACGTCTCCGTTTCTTCAGTTTTGTGATTTGTGACATTTTAAAAAGTAGTTTTTTTGACAATTTTCTTTTTGCTGTTTACAGTTCTTTCACAATATTGCAACATCTTGCAATATGGGGGAATCTGGTAGCGTTTTATGCCATCAACTTGATTGTTAGTGCCATTCCATCGTCAGGGATGTACACAATCATGTTCCGACTATGTCGTCAGCCATTGTACTGGACTACGATTATAGTAAGTCTTATGTTTATTTTTATTTTTTATTTTTTATTTTTTATTTTTTAATAACTTGGGTACTTAATATCAAAATGATGATAATGAGCCAATTGTATGCTGTTGCAGCTTATTACGGTGGCAGGGATGGGTCCAGTGCTTGCTCTGAAGTACTTCCGATACACATACAGATCAAGTAAAATCAACATACTTCAGCAGGCCGAGCGTTTGGGAGGGCCAATTCTGTCATTGGGAAATATAGAGCCTCAGTCGAGATCTTTAGAGAAAGATCTCTCTCCCTTATCAATATCGCAGCCCAAGAATCGCAATCCTGTATATGAACCTTTGCTGTCGGATTCTCCAAGTGCCACAAGACGGTCTATTGGACCAGGTACACCATTCGATTTCTTTCAGACGCAAACCAGATTGTCTTCAACCTATATGAGAAATTCCAAGGATAACTGATGTCTCAATTCTTGATGGACTGAAGCAAGTTTAAAGAAAACTCTGTTTAACCTGTTTCTTGGTTCACATTATATGGCCTGCTTTAGGGATGGAATCTTGTCATGAGAATCGAGTGGTCTCTTGTAATTAATTAAAGGGCCGAGTTTTTTTTTTATTTTTATTTTTTAAAGTTGAGGTCTACACGGTTAGGAAGGACTGTTCTCATTAAAGGGCATCCTCTGGATTTCAAATTTTCATCAGAATTTGGAATGAATGCATTAATCATTATAGGGAAAGTAATGCCGAGTATTTTATTTACGGTGTTGCAATCATTATAATTTTCAATTCGAATATAAGTTTTTTTATTAGAGCATCTACTTTTCTGAATGGATCATGATTGAAGTACAGGATTTTGAAAAATCCTGTACTGCCCACCAGACAATNTCAAACTATTGGCCAAAATTACGAATTTTTGGATCTTTTTCTTTGTTTTTTGAATGATTGTGTACTCATCTTGAAATATATTGCTTATAAAAGGGGATTAAGAGGATGTATGGATCATGATTGAAGTACAGGATTTTGAAAAATCCTGCACTGCCCACCAGACAATGGGGGGGGGTGGGTGTGGTGTAATTTTGGCAATTTTTTAATCACATGGGGCCCTCCCCCATGTGAGATAAATTTGAAATCCTGGACCAAATTTTTTTTTTTTTACAGCCTGTACTTCAGGCATAACTCTTTCTGAATATATATGTGTGTGTGTGTGTGTGTGTGTGTGTGTGTGTGAAGACAATTGAGTCCTTGTTTGATAACCATTATTTTAGAACCCCTTTTCTTCACTCATTTTTAATTATACATTTACACAATAAGCCCCTGTTTGACCAATAAAATGTACATTCAAATTTTTTTCATACTTTTTCTTCACACAATCTTCTAAAACTCACTATTTAAAACATTTTATTTATTTATTTTTTTGGGAAATGATGGCCACCAAATAGGGGTTGAATCATGTGAGCTCGAGATTTAGGCTTGGGCATCAAGTGTGTCGATCCGAGTATTTCAATACTCAGACCTGTCCATTTTACTTCGAGTATTTTGTAAATAAAATCATCTCGATTCTTGTAATTATTGGAACCAAAACCGGACCGTAAAATTCAATTAAGAAATCTTCAAGAAGTTGAGAAATTTTGTTAATGACTCAAAATAGTGGAGACTAAAAATCAAGTAACTAGAGAAAATTAAATCATTAAAACTTAAATTACAGTTTGAGAACAAATGCTTTTAAAAATAAAATAAAATAAAACTTATTTGATCCATAATTGAGGCAGCTAGAGTATATAATTTAATTATTGAGTGTTTAATTTTTTCTACTCTTAAAATAAATTGATATTAAAAATATTGATCATGTACATAATTACGTAATATCAAAAAATTTCAATATTGAACTTACTCTGTTTGAGTAAAAAGAAAAAAAATTATATTTCCACGTGTTATAAAAAGATTAAAAAAATCACTTAGCCCTTGATTGGTCCCCATAGCTATGTCGACGAGCCGAGCCGAGTCCAGCCCGAGCAAAGAAAAAAAAAAAAAGCTCGGGTTCAGCTCGAGCTTTTTTTGGCCCGAGCCGAGCCGACCAAAGCTCGACCAACAAAATGGGGCTCTGTCAGGCCTTAGCGGGCCCGATTTTTATTATTATTATTATTTTTAATATAAATATCAAAGGCTTTGCCGCCTTTTGCAAAAGGCAGCACTTTTAAAAAATTTAAATTAAATTTTTTTTTAAAATTATGAGCAGGCTTGTCCGGGCCACGGGCCTGCCCGGGCTCGAGCAACTTCCCAAAATAGGGCTCTGCCCGAGTTGGGCCTGACTCGGGCTTTTTCCGAGCCGAGCCTGAGCCGTCCGAGCTTTTTTGCCATCCCTAGGTCCCCATTATTTTCAAAATGCAAGTTTTCTCTTATTTTCAATTATATATTATTCAATAAAATAATATTATACTTAAAATCAAAACATCTTATTTTTTAACCACACATTCTCCATGGAAAAAACAAAAAAACCCTCTCAAATTGCAAGGAATGAACACTTTGATTTATTAACTTAAACCACAATTATAGCTTAACTTCTTGATATATATATATATATATTCGATTTCATTCGGTACTCATGATTTTGGTTCAAGAACCAATAATCGAATCAGACCCATTGATTCTTGATTTCCATTCCTAATTTGTTTTTTTGGGAATCGAACCGAAACTGCGATTTCAGTTGACATGTTCGATTCTGGTTAAAGTTCCCTGACCTATTGATAGTTATCATTTTTTTTGTTTCTTAAAGAATTAGAAATTCTACAAAATTAACAATTTGAAAAAAAAAATGTAAACTACATATCAAAACATTAAATAAATTGGAGAGATAAAAGAAAGAACGAGAAAAGTTGGGAAAAAATGGATGCAAAAATGGTGTTTTAGAGTTTATTTTTTTAAAAAAATTAGAATTAGTGGAAATAACATCCCATCAGAATTTTAAACTTCACATTTCAAAATTAAGATTTACAAGTTTTTATTTCAAAAATCAGATGATAATTGAAATTTCAAATATTAATAATTATATTACAAAATTAAATATACATATTCTTCCCACCTAAGTCATACCCAACCACCTACACCAAAACCCTAATTATTTTAATCCTCTCCATTTTCTCTCCTCTCTATCCCACGTTTTCTTCTCTCTTTGGACTTCGTTGGAAAGCATCGCCACCGCCACATCGCTGGCATCACCTTGCCACTATCACACTCAACCACCTCACCATCTCCACAGTACCACAACCAGCAAAAAAAATTCCCAAACCCACACCATCCGCCTAAGTCGCTACTACCACCACCACAAATATTCCTAAACCCGCAGCCGCAACAGCACACGACGCAGCGACGATGAGGAATAGATTGTCGCTTCGCACGAAGCAGCGGTGACGGGACGCGCATCGTCACTACTTCATAGCATGGATGGATTGAAACCAAGTTTTACACGGGGGCTATGAATGACCCTTGAAAGCCCTATTGTTAATTACTTAATTTACTGGAAATCTTCCAAAAACTGAATTTGTGGGACAACAATTGGAGACGAAGATGAACAACATGTCTTGTGGTGTTGGGATGTGGAAGTGTTGGTTTGTGTTTGGGAGGTGTTGTGGTTGATTTAGCAGTGATGACGGCAGCGGGGTTAGTGCTCGGCGGTAGATTTAGGAATTTTTTTGGTAGGGGTTGTGGTTTTGGAGTGGTAGGCTGGTGGTGGTAGTTGCAGTGTTTGAGATAATGGTTTTACTAGCGGGAGGTGGTGGTTCTGGCGATGGCCGTGCAGTGGCTAGACGATGTTGGTGCTGCTAGTATATGTTGGTGGCGATTGGTCTGTCGAGGTGGTGGTGGATCTGGCGCAACGATGGGTGGTGTTTTTCTATGTTGATTTGTTTGAAATAATGTTGCTGTCGAGAGGTGGTGGTGGTTCTGGCGGCGACAGTGGTTGTGGTGTTGTTAGAGGGAGTGATGAGGTGGTGGTCACAAATTATTTGGTTTATTTGTGACCAAATATTGGTGGTGGATCGTGATCGGGGGTAGGGTGTTTTGGTTTATGTAATCAATTATTTGGTTCATTGTGATTAACTTTTAAAATGTGACCTTAAAATTTGATAATTTGTGATTAAAAAATAATGTGATCTAAAAAATTGTTAATATGCGATCGATAATTTGATAATTTGTGTCTTATAATAAGCTGTGACTTATAATACTTGTAATCCGTGACATATAAATAAATTATAACGTATAAATTTTTTATTTGTGATCGATAAACAAATTGTGACCTATAAAATTTTTGAATTGTGATCTTTATATAATTTGGGACATAAAATTTGTGATTTGTGACCAATGAATAATATATGACTTATTAATTTGATAGATTTGTGATCGATGAACAAATTGTGACTCAAAAATTTGTGAATTGTAACTGTAAAATAATTTGTGACATAAAAATTGTGATTTGTGATCAATTAATAATATGTGACCAATTATATGGATTTGTGACATTAATATATTTAATTAATAAAATATATGTTTAATAAAATAATTTATAATTAAAAATTGAAAAAGTCTGAGATTTAAAATTTTAAACCTTTATCTCTTTAATTTGAAATTTGTGAAACTTAACCTCTAGTTATGTAGTCTTCCCATTAGGATTAACTCGTCAATCTCTTAGGCTTAGCTGTGGGCCTTTGAGGCTTTGTAGTCTGTCTAAAGATTTCCCGACTATTTTATTTTTATTTTTCCTTCTTTTTGGGGAAAATTTCATATCTAAGAAGTTAATTATAACCTATTTCAAAATTAAGAAGAAACAAATTTTAGAATTTTAAAAATTCAGATATCATTAAATTTTATTCATGAAATAATTAATTAAAATATTTTTATTAATCAAATATATTAAACTCCCAGTTCTATACAATTTGGTCACAAATTATTGAATTAATTGGTTATAAATTATTTCTCAATTAAAAGTTTTATATGACACATATAAAATTTCTTATCATTCACATATTAATTTTATGTCACAAATTATCAAATTAATTGGTCAAAAATTATTTCTCGATCACAAATATTAAATTAATTGATCATAACTCAACAAATTGTAAGTCATAACTACAAATTTAATTGGAATCTCATATTTTTTGGTCACATATTATTTATTGGTTACAAATTATCTATTGAATTGGTCACAATCAACCAAATAATTAGTCCAAACACTTTTCTTTCCATCCCACCCCAACCACACACCACCGCTGCAGCCATAGCTACGACCACCGCACCATCACTACGAAATGCTAACATAATCAACAAAACCCACCCCCAAAAAACAACCAGCAACGCCAATATCACCACCACCTTAGAGCACCGCCAACACCACTGTAGCTTGCACCACAACCAATTGCACATAACCTACAATACCCACCCAAAAAATAACCTTCATCGCCAACACCGCCATCGCAGCTTGCACAACTACCACCACCACCAACTGCACACAACCAACAAAACTCAACCCAAATTGTTCGGCACCAGATCGTGACCAGATTTCCTCAGATCGAGACCAACAAAACTCTGGCATTCGTCCCAACAAAGACCAAGTTTTCCCTAGTCCTCCATCTACGCTGCTCACATTGACGATCAACAGATGCTATTGATGAGTGCTCCATACTTATG
>CAIGRR010081401.1:0-16306 GCA_903798365.1 Fraxinus sp. 1973-6204 | reverse complement strand
AATCTCAATGACATGTGGGAAGTAGGTCGCTGATCCATTACTCTCTGTGAATTTCAATTCCAAAAAACACTTCCAAAATATAAACCCCCAACCTGCAGCAGAAGTTTATATAAGGTCACAGATGTAACATGACAGCGGTCACAGCCACAAATTACATAATACACTTAGTTTACATTACGTCTTCTTTCCCTTCTTTTCATCCATTGTTTTCGCAATTGCTAATCGCTACCCACTAGAGATACTCACACTGTAGACAAAACGGAATGCACTTGATTTTGGATGGAGTTTGGAGATTTATCACGGTTGATGTTGGAAACGTGGTGGAGATTGGGCGAGAATAAAGTGGAGAGGAGATAGTGCTTAAGAGAAAATAGGGTTTGAATAAAAATGGAAATTGGGATATAAACCAATTAGAAACCCACAATTAACAGGATACGCACGTCAATTAATTAAAAGATTCCTGATTTATAAAAATGGATCTTTAAACACTTTTTTTTTATGTAATTTCCACTTTGAAGATTATGTTTGGGCTAAGCCCAAAGTCATTAAGAGGTCTGGTTAAATCGAAATGTGATAAGTTGGCCGTGTAGCCCCTTATTTTTGTAATATGCACGTTTCATTTTCAAATTTGCAATATGGATATTAATAAGAAGAAAACACATCTATAATATATTAAACATCACATCAAATTAGAATCATTTTTAAGACTTTTTTTTTATCCTTATTATAATTCAATTATTTCAATATTAGCTTATTTTTCATTTTTCGATATGTATTTAACTGCAACGACCCAAATTTTTAATATTTAAATCGTTAATAAAAGTTTCATTTATTCTTAAAAAAATGGCATGCAATAAATATAAAATTATGTGACGTTAGTTAACTCACTGTTAAATAGAATAATTCTATATTCTAAAAAAGGAACTTTTCTACGTCATATCCTATTCATTTCGTAATTAAATAAAATTTTCAAATATCAATTTTTTTGTTCCACCAATATTAAATAAACATATTGAAAAAATAATCAAATAAAACACGTAACCCTAAATAACAAATCCACATAATAATAAAACAAAGGCAAATACTGAAAATAAAATCTATATTCACGTTACATCAGATTTAATTTATTAAGCACCTCATCACCCGCCATCCAACGACCCGTTCTAATATATAAAAAGAAGGGAAAATGGTGAGTACATAGAAATACTCAGTAACACACAAATATTTTGTGCAATCCCAATAAAAGTATTAAATCACGCGTCAAAAAATATATTTTACTATCATATCATATCTTTAGAAATCAGTAAGAGCTCAATAAATATCATTTCTTTGGTACATGATGGCCATAACATACATATCATAGCATAGCATAACATAACTTTCATTAGTATAATACTTGTTGACGTGCCGAGATCTGAGATCGGTCAGATCGGATTAATACACATGATGAGCACATGACAATGTGAGCTCGGTAGTGTGAGGTCAGCTCGGATAGTTAGCGTACCCAAGAAGATTGTGTAGTCTTTCAAGGAAAAAGGATTCTAATGATTGAAGATCACTGACAGAATCAACAAACCAACCCATCAGAAAAATTCACAAGGATTAATCTTACATCAACGCTTACATAAGCCCTGATCAAATGATTAGGCTCATTTCCCTAAAATGCTTCATTAATTACTAAGGTCCATTTATAAGATTTGCTCATCATGAAATTGTTAGGCCGAGCTCGATGGCCAATTAAATTATTACAACAATTGTACTTATCCAGTTCGAGATTGCAGGTGACAATACATGAAATTAAAGAAGCATGTATATTTTCTCCTATAAAAGAGGAAATAGCCATAGAAAGAAAGGGTGACACGGCTTTGCACATTACAAATCTTATTACATTATCCATATTTCAAATATCTCCTATAAACATAGAAAGGAGTAGTTGAATCGCTTGTAACCACAGGTTGATAATTAATCAAAGTTGTGTTCATACTTGAAGTTGGCTTGAAATTTACTCGTTTAGTTTTCAATGTTAACAGTTTGGTGCTAGAAGGAGAGCCCCAAAACTTTAAAAAAATAGCCTCATCCCTTTTGAAATCTACTAAAAAATATGGATAAACTTTCAGCTTCTGAAAATCAATCCCATACTCGCCCTGAGCAAGATCGTAACTTGCCAGCTGTAGGTAAAAGACGAGGTCAAGATGATACTATTGACCCCCAAACGATGGCAATGAAAGAGGCTATCAAAAAATTGACAAATGTTGTCAGCATATTGTATTAAAATCAAGCTCACAACTTACCACAAGATATCGAGGTGGAGTCCCCCCCAGAGAAAGGACCAGGCGACCTCCCACTAGGAGAACTCTCCAGTTTTCTTATGGAGAATCCTCAAAAAGCAAGACTGAGGCAGTTAAGAGTTTCCCATAGCAACAAAACCAACTATCGGGAGGACAATCGGTGTATTCTACAGGCTTGATCCCAAACACTCTTTGATGCCCACAAGTAAACACAATGAGCCTCGTATGACTCATCCGGTGGAACGAACTGAGCCCAAAATGATGCCTTAAAAAGTGTATAGCTGATTTGGAGGCTAGAAATGGAGGAAGCTTACAAAATGCCATTCCCCATTTACTGAAGATATCCTGGCCGAACCTTTGCCTGAAAAGCTGAAAATGCCATAGCTTACTGGGTATGAAGGGGAAGGAGATCCCCTGAGTCACCTGGACAAATATACGTCTTGGATAGAACTACAAGGAGCGGGAGATGCCATAATGTGCCGTGCTTTTCCCCTGACGTTGGGAGAGAAAGCTCAAAGATGGTTCAGAAGGTTGCACCAGAGGTCAATAAGGAATTGGAATGACTTTGCCACATCATTCCTTACCCAGTTCATGGGTTCAAAGGCAAGAACTAATCCAAAGAATGACTTGTAAGCATAAATAAGGGAAAAACTGAACCGCTCAAGAGCTATTTGAATAGATCCAATAAGCAATCTATGGAGGTCCAAAAGTTTTTTGACAATGCTTCACTCGTGGCAGTCCTCTCGGCATTGAGACCAAAAATAAGATTTTGGTGATCAGTACACGATGACGGACCTCGTACATACCATGAATTCTTAGGTCGAGCTAAAAAATACATCAGTGCAGAAAAGGCCACCTTAGACTAGGAAGATCTCAAACCTAACTCACAGTCCCCGCACCAAGCCAAGGGAAATCAAGTGGATAAGGATGCTGTGTGAGAAAGAAGAAAAGATAGGAGAGATCGTCCAAGGCTTCCTAACAAATTTCGTGAATATCATCCATTGAATGAAACCTTGGAGGAAGTCTTTCTATAAGCTGGGGAGAAGGAAACCTTTCGTCGACCTCAACCACAGAAAAAGGAATTTAGTGGGAAATGTCAGGCGAAGTACTGTCGTTTTCATAGGATGGCAGGACATAACATTAACAACTGTAGAAATTTGAAGGAAGAAGTGGAATCACTTATCAGGCAAGGTCATTTGCAAGAATTTGTGGCTAAACTTAGGGAGGTGAATCCAGTTGTGGTTCAACCACCTAACCAGTAAGGGATGACTCAACAAGTTCGGTCTAGACCTCAAACTCGGGACCGACAACACCGGGTCGAGATCCGAAGCCTGATAGGAGAAAATTAGTGTTTTGAAGGTTCACGAAGAGCTAGGCGAAGAATGGCACGTAACGCTCGCACCTGGCAGAACCACAATCTGATGTATCTACATATTGAGGCATGTGAAACACCGTACTCAGAATGGTTCGAATTCACAGAAAAAGATGCATGAGGGGTGTTGCAGGATCAAAGTGATGCGTTGGTTATAGCCATGACACTGGGGTCCAAATGCACCGAACTCTGGTAGATAACGGGAGCTCAGTTAACGTGCTATATTCCCGAACTTTGGAGCAAATGGGAATATATGAACGGTACCTACAACCATACTCTAAAATATTGCAAGGGTTCTCTGGAGATCCTATATAAGCCAAGGGACAAATTGTCCTGATGGTGGAATTGAGAGAGCCCCATTGCCAAAGAAGGATTCTAGAAGATTTTGTTATTGTTGATCTACCTTCCAACTATAATGCTATATTGGGAAGGCCTATACTATACAAACTACATGCGGCTACCTCAATATATCACTATTGCACTAAGTTTCCAACTTCCTATGGACCAGGAGTGGTGCATGGAAATCAAACCGAAGCAAGAGCTTGCAACATAGACCTATCTGCCCCCCGGATCTGAATGAAAAGAAACCAACCATATCAGCAAAAGGGAGAATACAGGTCCAACGATCTATTATGGCCGATCTGTCTGAGATCGACATAACTGAGAAACATCACAAGAAGACAACTGATGACCAGCTCTTATTTGAAGAGATGGAAGCGCACCCAAATCCATATCCTGGGATCTTGGTAATCGCCATTCCTATATCAGGAGTAGACATTCCTAAGGTCCTGGTTGATATAGGAAGCTCTTTTAACATACTTTATGCCAGTACCCGGGAACAAATTGGGATCCCTCTGAGCCTCTTACAAACTTGTCCAAGTATGGTTCAGGGGCTTAATTGTGCTCTCTTTGTAGCAAAAGGGGTAATCAAACTCCCCGTGAAGCTCGGAGAATCCCCTCGTCAATCTAAGTTGAAAATAGAATTTGTGGTTCTGGACTCAAAATCCCCTTATGATGCTATCATTGAATAGTCTCTATTGCTCTACCTTAAAGCAATTCTGTCCATGTACTATTATTTCGTCAAGTTTCCCACACCTCGTGGCATAGGACAGGTCAAGGGAAATAGAGAGGCTGCTGAAAGATGTCAAGTAATGTTTGATCCGAAAGGAAAAGAGATCCATCTTCCTAAAGGTCTATATGGTATGCATAGTGGAACCCACACCGAATTCATTGGACCCACACTTGAAGGTAAGAGGAGGAGAACCAGTGGAAGAGCTGGATGCTATTAAGGTCGGAATGGGGGACCCACAAAAGGAATCAAGATAGGTCATGAATTGTGATCACCACTTAGAGATCAGATCACTAATTTCTTCAAGAAAACCTTGATGTTTTTGCATGTGAACATTCGGATATGAAGGAAATCAACCCAAAGGTCATGTGTCATAAGTTGGAAATTGATCATGTGGTACTTCCAAAGTAGCAACGACGTCGACCTCTAAACTCAGAACGGTATGAAGCCTTAAATAAATAAGTACAGAAATTGCTCCGCAATGGGTTTATTCGAGAAGCCAAATATCCAAAGTGGGTCGCCAACCCTGTTTTAGTTAAGAAGAGTAATGGAGATTGGAGGACGTGCATCGATTTCACTGATATAAACAAAGCATGTCCAAAGGACAGCTTCTCGCTACCAAAGATAGATCAGATGGTGGATGCTACTACTGGGCACGAATTGCTCAGTTTCATGTATTCTTATTCAGGATACAATCAGATCCCCATGTATGAATCGTATTAGGAACACACGGCTTTCATTACTGATCGAAGTCTTTATTGCTACAAAGGAATGCCTTTCAGTCTCAAGAACGCTGGAGCAACTTATCAACGCTTGGTAAATTCTATGTTTGCTAAATAGATCGGTAAGACCATGGAGGTATACGTCGACGACATGCTAGTAAATAGCATAAATGCCCAATATTATCAACACCACATCGCTGAAATGTTCGAAATCCTAAGAACCTATGGAATAAAGTTAAACCCACACAAGTGTGCCTTTGGTGTCAGCTCGGGAAAATTCTTGGGTTATTTGGTGAATCGTAGAAGAATCGAAACTTATCCGAAAAAAATAAGGGCCATAATTGAGACGCGCTCTCCTACCAGACCTAAAGAAATTCAAAGCTTGACTGGACGAATTGTGGCCCTTAGCCTTTTATGTCAAGATCAACAGACAAATGCAAACCTTTCTTTAACATATTAAAATGAGGAAAAAAATTTGAATGGACATCTGAATGCCAACTTGCATTTGACCAACTAAAGTTACATCTGGCACACCCACCCGTATTGTCAAAACCAAAAATAGGGGAGACGTTGATGTTATATCTAACAGTATCAGAACATGCCACCATCGCAGTGTTACTCAAGGAAGAAGGGATACAACACCCTATCTATTATATCAGCAAAGTTTTGCATGAACCGAGCTCCACTATTCTCCATTGGAGAAGCTAGCTTATGCGGTGGTCATAGCAGCCTGAAAGTGAAGACCTTACTTTTTGGAGCATCCAATTGAGATCTTAACTAATTACCCATTGAGGCAAATCTTGCAAAAACCAAACACATCAGAAATGTTGGTTAAGTGGGCAGTTGAGCTCGATCAATTTGATATAAAGTACAAACCACGAATCTCTGTTAAAGGTCAAGCTCTTGCAGACTTCATTGCGAAATTTAGTTTAGACTTGGTAGAGGAATCTTGTCATAATGAACCATGGAGACTTTTTGTTGATGGATCATCTGTAGAAACACGAGCAAGAGCTGAAATTGTTTTGATCAGCCCCAGTCACCAATTGTTTTGTGAAATATTGTCATTCAACTTTAGTGCTTCAAACAATAAACCTGAATATGAGGCCCTCATAACTCGCCTAAGAATGGTAAAAGAAATGAAGATTGATTATCTGGTGGTACACAACGATTCCCAGCTAGTGGTAAACTAGGTCAACGAAACTTATCAAGAAAAGGAGGAAAGGTTGAACATCTATTTTCAGATTGTTAAATAAGAGCTGAAGAATTTCCAAGATGTAAGATTGAACGAATCCTTGAACTCAAAATGGACACACCGATGCCTTAGCTCGGTTAGCAATAAACGAAGGGATTGAAAAGTTTGATAGCATCCCAGTAGGAAGAATTCGTCATCCCGCTATTGAAGAGTTTGAGGTGATTCGCATGACAACTGACCTCAAACAAACATGGATGGATGAAATTGTTACATACTTGAAAATAGGGCCATGCCCAGAAGACCCTATCATGGCAAGGAAACTCCATACGAAAGCAGCTAGATACACGTTAATCAATGGCATCCTATATAAGAGAGGGTATTCTGTGTATTTGCTTAGATGTTTGGATGAGGACGAGGCATTGCGTGCCCCGGAGGAAGTGCACGAAGGAATATGTAGAAATCATGCTGGAGGACAATCACAAGCACACAAAATTGTGCGCCAGGGATATTTTTGGCCTTCTATAAAAAAGGATGCCTTGGAGTTTGCCAGGAAATGTGAAAAGTATCAAAGGTTTGCCCCTAAAATCAAACTCCCGCTAAATGAGCTAAATTGTGTAATGGCCCTTCTCCAAATGGGGGGTCGATCTGATCGGTCCCATGCCAACAGGAAAGGGAGGAACAAAATTTGCAATTGTAGCAGTTGATTACTTCACCAAATGGGTAGAAGCTGAACCTTTAGCCAAAATAACCGAGCACAAAACCATGGAGTTCATATGAAGATCTATCTTATGTCGATTTGGGATGCCACATTCCATTATGACAGACAATGGGAAAATATTTGATAACTCCCATTTCTCAAATTTCTGTGAAAGCTTTGGGATACAAAGGTACTTCTCCACACCCAATCATCCTCAAGCTAATGGACAAATAAAGCAATAAATAAGATCATCAAGCACACGCTAAAAGCCAGGCTTGATGCTCTTAAGGGAGGATGGGCTGAGGAGCTCCCCAGCGTGCTGTGGTCCTATCGTACCATGACCCGAAGCAGTACAAGAGAAACTTCTTTCTCTTTGGCTTTCAGAGTGGAGGCAGTAATCCCTCTTGAAATGGAAGTCCCTTCTATCCGAATATTGATGTATAATGAGGATAAGAATGAGAATGTGTCACGAGGAGAGTTGGATTTACTGGAAAAAAAGAAAAAGAAATGAAGCTGGGATTAGGAATGCCATATACAAACAATGTAATGCGAGGTATTACAATCGGAAGGTAAGAAAACAAGAGTTTGAAGTCGATGACCTTGTATTAAGAAAAGTCCTCCTAGCAACCAGAGAAATCAATGCTGGGTCCCTAGGACCCAACTGGGAAGGTCTTTACAAGGTAACCAAAACCCTACTTAAAGGAGCGTATGAGCTGAAAGACATGGAAGGGAGACTTCGTTCACATCCTTGGAATGCAGATCATCTAAAAAAATACTATTAGTAAAAGATGGCTGTATTTTGTGGTCGTTAATAATAAAAAAGAATGTTCCTAATGTATGAAGATGTTGTCATACTAACCTAAAAGCCCTGCTTACGAAGCAGGCCGAGCTAAAGTTGTAAGTGCTACAACACTTAGTGTCCTGTAAAAGAACCCGTAAAAGCCCTGCTCACGAAGTAGGCAGAGTTAAGGATGTAAGTACTACAACACTTGGTACAAATTCCTACAAAGAAATCCCTAAGAGCCCTGCTCACGAAGCAGACTGAACTAAGGTTGTAAGTACTGCAACACTTAGTGCGATTTCTAAAAAGAATATCTTGAGCTTTGCTATCAAAGCAAGTCAAGCCAAAACTATATGTGTTGTGACTTTTAGTACCATAAGAAGTTTTATATGTTTAAAAAACATTATTCGAATATAAAGCCCAAAAACACTTGAGCAGAAATTTCCATTCATTCATTCATAAAATCAAAACATTACAAAAGAGTTCCTAAAAGCTAAAGCTTTACTTAGAAAAATACATAAAGAACTAAGGGGCCGGGGGATCTTGGGAAACTATGTCTTCAAAAGTGGTCTGGGCCTTAGCCACCTTGAGTAGCTGTTCTATTTCTTTATGTTGCTCCTTATGAGCCTCCTCCAAGAAAGCGGTGTTCCAGTCCGACCGTTCCTTGTTGATGTGCTGGATAATCTCGTCGATAGCAAGGACATATGCCTCTTCAGCTATGGTATCGAACTCCGAGGAGGCTCTCCAGTTCTCCACAGCTTCAGAGATCTGCAGCTCTGTATCTTTTTTGATAGCTATAGCTTGAGCAGTTGCTTTATCAGCCCTTTTTTTCTCCTCTTCAGCTCAGATGCTGACCTTTTCACTCCAGATCTTCAAGGCCTTATTCTCCTCCACTAAGGCCTTATTATCGTCCATTAGCCTATGCTCTAAAGAGAGAGCAGCATTAAGCTCTACTGCCATCTTGTTCAGATGATCTTCATAATCCTTCTCTTTCTCAGCGAAGGCTACCTTTTCTGCCTCAATCTTCTCGAACATCATATTAGCTCGATCCCTCACTTCAAGCATTTTGTCGAGCTCAGCTTTAACCTAAAAGAACAAATATTTAGTTAAAAGGCACGAATAATTCAAATAAAGAAGTCTCAAAAAAGGGCAAGGAACTTACCTTTTCTGTCACAGATGCCATTTGAAGAACTGCTCGATGGCAATGGAGCTAGGCTGAAATGATGCTCTCTCCAATGGGCATCTCAGAAAGAAATCTTTGTTCCCTATTATTCCAGCTTCGAAACATCAAGGTAGCAGACTCCCTTAAAGGAGAGGGTAAGTGATTGACTTCCTTGATGGAGAAGGAGACCGAAGAAAATCCAAAAAAATCTCATGTCTGCTATCCACCAGGCCTTCCACGTTTGGCCTCTGCAAGTCAGGGCACCTCTCTTGAGGCCTTGAAGATGAGGTAGTAGCAACAACGGTGGTGGCAGTGGGAGTAGGAACGGACTGAGATGAAGAAGGTACAGGGGCTAGAATAGGTTCCATCTCGACAGAGCGATGTCGTTTCAATGGCTATTCAGCCTCAGCCTCAACTTTAGCCTCCACCTCATCAGGTTGGTCTTTTACATGAACTTCCTTTTTTTTTGTTTAGCATCCTTAGCTGCTTGGGCTACCCTTGCTGCACGAAAGGTCCTCATTTTCAGACTTTGACCTAAAAATGAAAATATGTCAGTATTGAGATCAAAACATACATATACACGTGTATAACATTATTCAGTTCACTTACGAGAGGAAGTAGCCACTGAGGTCAGCGGCAGAGCTTGAAGCAAACCTGCTTGAAATAAGTTTTCGTCTGAAATAACAAATTTACAGGACCTCTGCATGTTGGAAAGGGCTCGAATTGAATATGCCTATCTTTGAATAGCCGAATTCAGGTGGCAAGGTTTGTAAACTGCAAAAAGGAAAAAGAGAGAGAGTCAGAATAATAATTCTAATACGAAAGCCGAAGTAAAAATAGAGATAACATCCACTCACAGAATGGATGATAAAGGGTATGAACTACGTCCTCCCTATCCACCTTAACAGGATGGAATTGCCAATCCCCCAAGGCGTAGAAGAACTCTTCCTTCCACCATTTAATTGAAGAAGGGATATCCAAAACTAGAGGCCCACCAATTCTAGGCCTAACACCGGTATACCACCAGCCAGTATTTTTCCCATCTTCCTTAAAGGTGAAAAGGGCATTAAATTGGTTTACACTCAGCTCGGGATACCCTAATTGCTTTCATAAGATCAAAGTCGCAATTAAAGTTCTCCATCCGTTGGGATAAAGCTGGGTAGGGGGTATTCCCCAAGATAAAAAGAATGTTCGAATAACTTTGGGAAATGGAAGCCTCAACCCAGCTTAGAAGATAGCTGTATTAAGGGCCACACACCCCATAAGGGGAGTATGAGCTCGATCGGCAGAAGATGGGATAACTAGTTCTGTAGATGAAGGTACGTTATATTTAGCCCTAATAGTAGCTAGGGTGTCCGCTGTAACTATCGACCTATGGGAATCAACCCCCCATGTTTGGTTCCTAATACGACCCTCCTCTTGAGCTCTCGCTTTTCTTATTTTTCTACGATGTTCCATACTCCTAGGAGAGTTAGATAAAGGTCTAGGACTAAGTGGAGGAGGACGGTAAAAAAAGAAATAGGAACAGGATTAAAAACTTCCTGACAATTGAAATTGGCAGATGAAGGATTAATAGATGGGGTAGACGAAGATGGTACAGATTTTTCCTGATTATTTCCCCAGGACTGCACGTGAGATTCCTTCGAACTCATATAAGCAAATGGGAAAAATGAGATAAAAGCGTAAAAAGAGGGATAGTCTGATTAAAAGAAAGGAATACCTGGATGAAGACGACCTCAATCAAAGAAGGTGGAAAAGCAAAGAAATTTTTTTTTGAGCAAAAAGTCTAAAAATTCAAACGCAAAAAGTAAGGGAATGAGTGAAAAGTTACTTAAAGAAAAAAAATATCAATGGACGAAATTTGAATCGTTCAAAATGGAATCAACGGTCACAAGCTTAAGCTTCTAGAAGAAGGAACCTGCCATACAACTCATGTACGAGTAAAAGAATGACATGTGTCCTTGTCATTAATTGAAGCAATGATTATGAAAAATTGGGAATTGTACCAGTCAATTTATTAGGTCAGTCCATACTTTGGTCCGTACTGACCTAGGGGGTATCTGTTGACGTGCCAGCTTTGAGGTCGGTCAGATCAGATCAATACACGTGACAATAGGAGCTCGGTAGTGTGAGGTCTACTCGGATAGTTAGCGTACCCAAGAAGATTGTGTAGTCTTTCAAGAAAAAAAGAAATTCTCATGATTAAAGATCACTGACAAAATCAACAAACCAACCAATCAGAAAAGTCCACAAGGAATAATCTTACATCAGTGATTACATAAGCCCTGATCAAATGATTATGCTCCAAGTCATGTTTTAGATAGTTCTATTCATACTGCGTTAACTTTCTTGATGTATAAGCAATCACCAGTCCATGTTGCATAACCAAAACCTTGCTTGGAGGCGTCGCTATAAATTACAAACTCATCCAAACCTTTAGGTATTGTCAATACATGAGCCGAGACTAGTCTCTACTTGAGTTCCTGAAAGCATCTTTCACACTTTTCTGTCCACCGAAACTTCACACCCTTTCTAGTCAACCGAGTCATCAAACCTGCTATTTTTGAGAAACCTTCAATAAATCTCCGATAATAGCTAGCCAACCCTAAGAAACTACGAACTTTACCCACACTAGTCGGTCTAGGCCAATTAGTTACTGCTTCTACTTTAATTGGGTCTACCTCAATTTCCTAGGCTGTAACTACGTAATCAAGGAAACCCACTCGATTAAGCCAAAATTNAACTATGAACATAACCGATACTGGTCGGTCTAGGCCAATTTGTTATTGCTTCCACCTTAACAAGGTCTATTTCAATTCCTTGGATGGTAACCACGTGACCAAGAAAATCTACGCGATCAAACTACAATTCGCACTTCTTGAATTTGGCATATAATTTGAAGTGCCTATTTACTGACAGGAACAACAATCTTAGAGCAAAAATTCCAGTAGCATCATCATCTATAATCTAAACTTATCTAGAACAAATAACTTAAAGAAGTTTGTAAAATTATCATATTCTAAGGCATCAATAGTAACTTGATGGCGAAATTCAATCACCTCCTAGTATTATCTCCTAATACACCCTACGATATTGAAATAAATATTATCCATTAGCACAACAATTGTTTTTTTCAAAAAAATAAATAAATTTAAAATGACAAAATAAATTAGTATGCACAATAATATTATTCCAGAAAACAAAACTTTATTAGTATCCGAATACCGAAAGGAATATGAAACTCAGAAGGTCTTAGTTTTTTACTTTTTGCCCTATATTTATTGAGTTAAATATATGAATCACATTGTAGTTTGTCACTTTCACTATATACAAATCCTCATTCTTTTTATAAATTCGACAGCTTGCTTGCTTGGAATCCCAGCTAGGTCTTGACTTATTCCAGGCCGCAATTGGGATAGAAGTAACGCATATGATGCCTTTTCTTCAACAAATTCTGTGATGGACCATGTAGCCTCAAAGGATTTCTAGCTTTGTTTTCCGATAGACTGCTCGATTGGGTGTTATCCAAATCCAACCTTGCAAACTATTGTTCAGTTTATCCTTCTCCATACGTGTTTCTTAGTTTCAGTGTTGATATGGTACTATTCTTCCTGCCATAAATGTAAAATATGCTGCCTATTTACAAGGTAAGCAATCAGAAGTTTCCTCTTCAACAAAGAGCTGCCCAACGTTGATATGGTTTTTGCTCTGGATGCCAAAAGGCAAAGTGTGCTACCTATCCACAAGGTAAGCAATTTGAAGGCATAAATATGAAGGTAGCCTTTACTCAATTTGGTTTTTTCTCTTCACATATTGTTGCCCAAACAATATCCAACTAGGTAAACAGATTTCAAAGGCATAAATATGAAGGCAGCCTTTACTCAATTTGATGGCCCTTGTATATATGCATTCACTAATAATTATTCGACTGTGACCATCATCAATGGACAACTTTGAATCTAACTATGTAGAATGTTGGAAAAAAAATGGTTTATGGATGAATTTGGAGCTAAATTTGAGTGGGACCCAATTGTTCATTTTGAAATATGAAAGTTGATTTGTGTTCTCCTCCGTGAAAACATCGAAATCATATATTTACTTGCCAAAAATGATGTTCGAGTGAATGAAAAATTGGAACTCAAAATATGCCAATTGAAAGAAATCTATGTGTTGGAAGGAGATCAATTAATGGTTGTCCTACATAGGAAATTGAGGAAAGCAAAAAATCACTTTATATAGGATTACACTTTAAAAGGGTGTAATCATGTATAGCATAGAGGCTCTCTCCACGTGTGTGCAGGGGGTGCAAATCATGCACCGAAATAGGCTTCAGACCTTGGTTATTGCTATTAAATTAATGGATAGATTTCAAGGTCCATATAAGATAACCGTTTTCCATAATTCAAACACTTGAAAAAACATACTGCATCTGTATAGTTTACAGTCTTGTGTCTCTGTTGAATTTTCTAGTTTCATTTTTCTTGGTACGGTATCTAAGCTTACTGTAAATATGGTATGTGCATATACGGTATCTAAGCCTACTGCAAATACGGTAAGCTGCATATACGGTATGCGCCAATCCGGTATGTTGTAAATACGGCATTAAAACTGTAAATTCAGTATTCAGTGTGTAAATCCAGTATCCAGTACTGAAACACTTTTCTAACATAGAATACATCAAAACAGTCCAAATTGGGATGTTCGGTCCAAACAGATCTAACAAGAGATGCTTAGTTATTATGATGCTTTTGGCATCTCTTCAAAGAGAATTTCAAAGTTAGCAAAAATGCAAGTACGTCAACTGCGAAAATATATTCGAACTTGTTCATCTTCTTTTGTGTTTTAGTCTACACTGTTTATTTTTTCCTCTATTGAACAGACAGTCAATTTTTAATGTGTTTTATTTCCATCATATAAAGTCAATTGACTTAATATCCGATTATAATGATCTCTAAAAGATAGTTTAATGCATACATTATTTGAATTGGACATTATTCATTATCTGTCAAACATTTTTTGATGTATTGAATTGGCCATTATTCATTAGTATTAAAGAACGTGTTAATATTTTATCCGAGCAACTAGTATTTCTGGGCCACTTGGATGGTTCTCGTATCACCTTATACCATGCATCACTGTCAAGTGTCAATTGTAGGCCGAACATCTAAGATCCCTCGAGAAGATCAATTGTATTTTGGGGAAAAAGAACTTTTTAATATTTCTTAAATTGCTAGCTTTCTATAGTATGGTGTACTTATGAGGAATATTTGGAGTATGAAGTTCGTCGATGTAAAATCGAAGTCAATAAGTAAAATCGATAATCAAATCAAGGAAGCACATAATAGTAACTGTGGAGAAATGGGACAATGATGATACTGTTGGAACCTGATTGTATTATTGTGTTGGGTCGGTCTGTTGGTCTGATGTCTAGATTATTGGATAATTTTTGTTGGACTGGACCATTGTTACTTGATTACTTGGTGGCTTCTATTTTTCTTCCAGTTATAAGCGTGTTTAACCTTTATGCATTTTTACTAAATGGCTGGATGAATGAGATGTCACCAAATGTCACCCTATGAACCGTTAGATAGACTGACCTTCTTGAGACTTCTCATATACTTAGAGTTTGAGTTATGATGTTTATTGATTCATTCATTCTCTCGAACTCTGTGTTCTCAGTACTCTCTCATCTTCTCTGTTCTGCACTCTAAAAATTAGAAGCCTCATTTTAGATCAATAATATGTGTAGTCTCTTGTATAGATCTTGAGTGATTTGTGAAAGGCTATAGTGATTTCCTTGAATGGATCTTGTTTTGATCAGTTTGAGGAATTTTTCTTTTTTGATGTAATCTTGGATGATTTCATCTGAGTGCCTAGTGTATTCTAAACAGTTTCTTGGTTTCGGTTAATATAGTGATTTCTTCCAATGGTGAAAGCTCAAAAGGGGATTAAAAAACTTTGGTTCTAAACCTCTTGCCTTAGGGCGAAAATCTCATGTTCTTTGCTTGTTATTTCTATTGATTTGTGCATTTTTATTTTCGGTTTTGTTGATTGAAAGTGGCCGATAAATTTGAACTTCATCATTACAGTGGTATCAGAGCGTTCATACGGTGGTTCTTTGTTTCAATCTGTGCAGATCAAGTTTGACTCTTGATTCAGTTTGTTCAATTTTTATTTCCTAAAACCCTAATAAAGGGATTTGGTGAGTTCGTTACAATTTCGCGTTTATTGTACAAATTTGTTACTTATACTTTAAAGTTTTCTTGCAAAACATTTTTTAAAACTTGGGTCTAAGACTTTTCTTGGCATTTCCTTTGACTAGAAACCCTAAGGGTTTTCTAGAATTTGAGAGTTGTCTTGATTTCAAGTACCTTAATATAAAATTTTTGCATGTGTTCTTTAATTTTGTATATTGCAAACTATGATAATTTGTACTTGTTCTTGTGTGTTAAGACGTGCTCTGTGACTGTCTTGCCTGGAATTAACTCTGTGAAATTCCGAACATTGTTTATACAACTCTGTTGTCTCTGCATAATTTAGTTTTGTCTCTTCAGTATTGACATCTGGATTATTACTTGTTGTATATACCTTTGGTGTGCTCTACCTACATTAACATTTCATTCAAATTTATTATTATGCCTTCTTCAAAATTTGAATTGGAAGTTTTTAATAGTAAATGAGACTTTAGTCTCTGGCGCCAAAAAATGAATGCTCTTTTACTTCAACAAAAATGTTCAAAAGCCATTGATGAGTCATGACCAACTAATCTTGAATCAAGTAAAGTTATTAAACAAGATGAAATTGCTTGAAAAAACTAGAAACCACTTATTTGAATAAAACCATGCCTAATAAGGTTTATCTTCCAAAACAATTTTTTGATTTAAAATTGGACCCATCTCTTGACCTTGAAACTCACTGATAGATCAACATATTATCGCGTGACCTAGCCAATTGTGATGAAAAACTCTCAAGTGGACAGTTGGCTGTGGTTTTGTTAAATTCAATTGATAATAAATATAAAGA
>CAIGRR010081375.1:0-16389 GCA_903798365.1 Fraxinus sp. 1973-6204 | reverse complement strand
TAATGAATATTCTGGCAGAACAACCTGGTGTGCTTCAGGTCGTGCCCAGCCAAACTGTCCAACTGCATTCTGGACTCGGAAAGACTCAAGTGTGAGAGATTATTACTTAACAGATGTCACTACCCTTTCTTAACTATGTTGCTTTGCACTGTGTACAAGGATTGAATAAGATGATTATGATGAAAGGTTAAACATCATTTGTATAATATTTCGATATTAAGAAACTGTAGTTTCATTGCAAAACTATATGTTTTTCTTTAAGAAAAGAGAGAGAGAGAGAAGCCTTCTTTCAAACTCTACTAGTTGAACTAAATGCACCTATAATTGAATTTCATTTTGTTATTAAAAATTATTTATTTTTATTTCAAAGATGTTATCACCATTATATTTTAATTAAAATAAAAATATACAAGAAAAAAATTAATATTATGTTGAAAATAAAAGTGTAAAAAAGGGATGGCAAAATACCTTATTCCACCTTGCGATTAAGTTTCGATTTGCTGGCCTAGTTTGATTGTCCTTTTCGTCTTCCCACCACGTAAATGTTGACAACTCACAACAATTTCGAGTTGTCAAAATTTAGTGGATATAATTTATCATGTAAAAAATATAAATAATTTGTCTCGAGTATCTCAAATCTGTTCTGAATCTTTTTATTTTGTTTATTTCTTATGTTTCTAAATTAAATTTGTATTTAAAAATAAATAATTAAACGAGATGATAAATAAGAATATTTTAATTTCCGTCCTACCTCTCAGAGATTCCCAACGACCCTCTCGTTTCCATCTGATGTGTTGCCACTTGCCACCCCAAGTGTAAAAAGATTCCACTAACTCTAATAGTGGTAACTTTATTCAATATAATTATGAGAAATTACCACAAGCATAAGGCAAATTGCACTTAGTCAAGCTCCACAACAAACCCCGCCACATTGTATGACAACAAATCAATTGTTAGTTACTTCTTACCAATTCATGGACTAGAGATTTTCTCAAACTTGAAATCAAGAAACAAAAAGTACTTGGAGAGAGAGAGAGAGAGAGATCCCTTCTAACTACACTCATGAAGAAACATTCATCAGGAACATCCTCAAAAATTGCATCAGCAGTTCTTCCTTATCAAACTCCGAGACTCCGAGATCATTACAATTTGGGGAGAAAATTAGGCCAAGGCCAATTTGGGACGACTTATCATTGCACAGAGAAGGCCACAGGCATTGAATATGCATGCAAATCGATCCCAAAACGCAAGCTTTTGTGCAGGGAGGATTACGACGATGTTTGGAGGGAAATTCAAATAATGCATCATTTGTCGGAGCATCCTCATGTTGTGAGGATCAAAGGGACTTATGAAGACAATGTGTTTGTTCATTTGGTTATGGAATTATGTGCAGGTGGCGAGCTTTTCGATAGGATTGTTCAGAAGGGGCATTACAGTGAGAAAAAGGCGGCTCAGCTTATGAAGACTATTGTTGGGGTGGTTGAGGCTTGTCATTCTCTTGGTGTAATGCATAGGGATCTCAAGCCAGAAAATTTCCTTTTCGATACCCCTGATGAGGATGCAAAGCTTAAGGCTACGGATTTTGGGTTATCGGTTTTCTTCAAACCTGGTATGTTCTTGGATTCTGTTTGATCCATTTTGTTCACTTCTCAGTTCAACTATGTCGATTAAATGCGTCTGTGGAATTTATTTGTACGCGAGAATTAGCGAGATAATATGATGGAGAATTTGATGATAATGTTCCTCCTCGCACATCTCTCGCCAGGACAATATCTTTCTGATGTAGTTGGAAGTCCCTACTATGTCGCGCCTGAAGTGTTGCATAAGTATTACGGCCATGAAAGTGATGTATGGAGCGCTGGAATTATCCTCTACATATTATTATGTGGGGTTCCGCCATTTTGGGCAGGTGAGCTTTCGAATTCACCATTTTCATTAACCTACTACTAGTTTCGTCTTTTAATTTTCCCTTGTTCATCTCTTTTCTCCTTTCAAATTTACGACTTGTAGAGACAGATAATGGTATCTTCAGACAGATTCTGAAAGGAAAAATAGATTTTGAATCTGAACCATGGCCAAACATTTCGGCAAGTGCAAAAGATCTTATAGGGAAGATGCTTGATAGAGACCCTAAAAGACGAATATCTGCTCATGAAGTCCTATGTAAGTATTATACTTTTGCTTCTCTTGTGAACTAAGTCCGTTCTGGTTTTATTAAGTATTATCCAATAAAGGAATATTGGCTTTCGTAATAGGTCATCCTTGGATTGTGGACGATACAGTTGCCCCGGACAAACCTTTGGGATCTGCAGTTCTTTCACGCCTAAAGCAGTTCTGCGCCATGAACAAACTTAAAAAGATGGCATTGCGTGTATGTTCCCATTTGACGTCTTTCCTAATTTACTTACATCGTATTGGTTGACGAAGTTATTCAATTTCCAGAATTGTATGTGATGATTATTTTTCATTCTTACTGATGCAAACCTAACAGTTTGATCTATTAAATACTCATCTAGTACTCAATTTGAACCTAACCTTGATACAGTTCAGTCTTTGATAATGCATTTTTTGAGAAACTACCTTATGCAGGTCATAGCAGAAAGACTTTCAGAAGAAGAAATCGGTGGATTGAGACAGTTGTTCAAAATGATTGATACAGATAATAGTGGGACAATAACGTTCGAGGAACTCAAACAAGGTCTGAAAAGAGTCGGATCTGAATTAATGGAATCAGAAATCTTGGCACTTATGAATGCGGTATACCTAGTATCTCTATTCTAGTACATAGTTTTCACTGAATGTTCAGACAATATTCAGATAGCGTGTTTTCTGGCAGGCTGATATTGACAACAACGGGACTATTGACTATGGTGAATTTCTTGCTGCAACCTTACATATGAATAAGATGGAAAGGGAGGAAAATTTGCTCGGTGCCTTCGCATTCTTCGACAAGGATGGAAGTGGTTATATAACCATTGATGAGCTTCAACAGGCGTGCAAAGATTTTGGCCTCGGGGATGTTCATCTGGAGGACATGATTAGTGAAATCGACATAGACAATGTACGTATTCTTAACTGCAATTGACGGACTGTAATTTCAGTGCTTGAAAACCTTAAAGCTAACATTGTTATCCAACTCTACCATTGCAGGATGGCCGTATAGATTATGGAGAATTTGCTACAATGATGAGGAAGGGAAATGCTGGGGTTGGGGGTAGAACCATGAGAGGCAACTTGAATTTTAACTTGGCAGATGCACTGGAAGGAAAAAACAAAGGGAAGGAATAAATGGAGGCCTTCTGTATAGCTTCTTACTCTTTGGTCTGGTTGATTGGACGGTATTGAACAACATTAAAGAAGAAAAAGGCTAAAATTTTGTCTATTGTTGACCTGTCCACTCCCATCCAAACTGTGTACCAAACATGGGCTTCCAGTCTTGTTTGGAAAATTAACAAGTGGTGCAATATTTTTGACTTCAATAATCACTTTGGTTTTTGATAGTAGTAGTTACTACTGCGTATGATCTTCAGCATATGGGAATTCATGTGTTATTGACAAAGGAGGATGTTCTTTTACCAAAATTTGTACTAAATGAAAAAGAAAGAATCTCCTTAAAACAATTTACTGTGATAAAATTACACAGAGAAATTATCCTTTGGAATAAAGGATACTTAGATACTTTCACGACAATTTTCCTTTGGTAAGTTTGTGTTAAATCCTCGTACAAGTTTAAACAAATTTTTGGACGATGAAATTAGCAAACTAACATTAAAATGTTACCAACAGATATGTTGTCCTCGTTCTTAAGTCAACCATCAAAGCCACCTTCCCCTCCATGGCACTTTCCTCGCTAGTCGCTACCATAATTATTACTTCCAGTCCTATAGAACTGTACGCTTGGCATTATTCGAGCCCACAAACTTGACATGGTCGTTCATATTAGACACACTAGTCAAGCTTAGGATAACAATACATAGGGATTGCCATTTTACCACAGCTTGAACCAATTCGAGTCAATACAAGACTGAGTTGTGCATTGTAGCGTTGAAAGGCAAACCTAGAAGACCTCAAAGCAAGAAGCCCACCTCAGATCGACAATAAAACCATCATTGTCGACGGAAGCCAACAATAGAAATGACAATCCTACAATGCACGAGTATATAAGTTTATTGAACCTGCTAAACTTTTAGACTATAAATATTCAGCATAGCACATGCCATAGCATCGCCTTGTTATTTCTTCAAGACAAGACTTGGCTAGGGGAACTGAGAAAGTTTCATCTGTATTCTTGAACAAATTTTCATCTTCTGTTACATTAATTGCTTTAGCTTCCAGGATGACAATTCCTTCCCTCCCCCTCTACTTAATTTGAAGAACAAAGTTAAAACCTCCCCACCAATCCTTGGCTTAACCTTAATTCAAGAAACAAAGCATTAAAGATCATACGACAATATAATTAGTACATGGACAATTCTTGAAGGATGAGGCAACCAGCCGAAGATATTAATCAAGCACATAATGAAAAGCAAACTAGGAGTCATATTCAAGCATAGTACAATTAATATAGAGAATAACATAGAAGTTAGAACTAAAGCAAGTTCTCATATTTTTCCAACAGCAAAGGGGTATAAGCTTTCCATACTGATATTTGAATCAAATGCTATATTTACATAATTGTTTGGTACATGACATGTCTCATCGCCACCCAAGATTTCTGTCACGCGATTTTGGATAAAACCCGGGCAAGGATGTGACACAGGACGTGTTCAATCGTGCTTAAAATCCAATTAAAATTGAAAATATAGCCGGTATTGGATCCCACTCGCCTAATAAAAGTCAACAATAACGGCTAGTTTTTCAATTTTAATCCGATTTAAATCTCTACCGAACACGCCAATAATCAAAATACATAAATTTTAATAAACAGTGAGTTGCTGCCTTTGAGCTATAGTAGAGTAATCGATCAAATTCGCAAATCACAACCAAAAGTAAATTCCTTTTTGAGCACTCGGCAGTAGTGTAGAAACATGGTCCTGCACCCTCGGGGGCCTGGTTATAAAATGCAAGTACAGTGAAAAGATAAATCATTTTGTGTTCCGTCTCCATAAATATGTGTAGAAGCTCACAACATCCTATTCATATATGCGTTTCCTCTTCAAAAGGGTTGGAACTAATAAAAGAGACCCAATGAGGAAAAGCAATGCCAAGGTCTTAACATCATATAGATCTTTGACTGATTTTAGATCTCCAAGAGCAAGTCCAGCCTGAAACAAAAGCAGAGGCAATATGAACAATATTGTAGGGATGAACACGCTAGACCCTAAATCTGCCTTCGGCAATACCAATATCCAAAAAGAAGATTTAAGAACTTGAGAATGAAAGGTAAGAGTCTTACCCTAACTGTAATGTAGGACGCTGGAATAAGACCAATAACAGTTGCCAGAAAGAAAATATGAAATGGTATATCCACAATAGGTGATGCCAGATTGATAAAGAGATTTGGTAATGTTGGGGTAACTCTCAAAAAGAGCATGTAATTAATCAATTTCTCTCTCCGCTTTGCTATCTGAAACAGGTGAAGTACTAAAGATAAGATTTCCATCTACGAATGTAGCAACTGACAGTTTTAAATTATAACAAAATGAAAAAGAATGGAATAAAAATAGGTACCTCAGCCTGGAAATATCTCAATCTCTCAGGCCATAACCAAGTAACAATAGGCTTGCCAATAAGTTTAGATAGAAAATAGCAGCACGATGCACCAGCTGTTGCATTAAAGACAACCAAAAAAATGCCTTTAACACCAAAGAGTGCCCCAGCTAGTAAGGACATGAAAATTGTCCCAGGAATCACAAATGTCTGCATGAATATGTACGTTGAGCAGTAACCTAGAATGAACTTTGCTGGGTAAACTTGAGCATATTTAGCAAGATGATCTCTGGAGCAGGAAACAAAGGACAGATGTCAGCTACAATCGAATTTATTAAACGAATATTAAGTGTCATTAGAGAACTAAAACCATTGTTGCATTTAGCTTACAGACGATCTAATAGACTAAAAACTTGGATCTAGCCATTTAGAGATGTAAATGATAAGAATCAACTATAAGATATATAATCTCACGGCACCTTATGGTCTGTTCCCTGAAAGCCAAATGGGTGAAATTTTCAATGCTAATCAATCAAGGGCCAAAGAGAGTTGCATCCTGCAATACCTTGCTAACCACTAAAGCCATAACTTCATTATATTAAAGGAGACTAACAACTTCTTGGTGTCTATGAAGTAGAAACCTAATTGCCGAGTGGAAAGGTCTTGGGAGTTGCTTGAAATTTCATCATGATAAATACCTACAAATTCTTATTATGTACTTCTGTTCCATTAACAAACCAAAACGCAAAGAAATTATGAAAATCTACTAGCTCTCCTCGCAACCATAAAACTAATTCAATCTCTTCATTCTTCTTTAAAAAAAAACAGTAAATTAATTCAACTAAAAATACCTTATCTACAAGAGTATATCCATGGTGACCTGGTGAAGATACGTACCAGTACCATATCACCATGGCTTGTATTATTAACAAAACACTAAACATTACAACCCGTATACAATTATTAGAAATTCAAAATACAGGAACCACAATTTCAGCAAGAATAATCAATACGTAATAAAATATTAAGCCTCCAAAAATTCACAATTCGCAATCCAATAATTCCAAATAAAACGGTAGGGGGAAAAAAAACTTTGAAACGGTAGGGGGAAAAAAACTTACTTGAGTAAGCGAAGGTCTGCGAGGTTACGAGGCAGCTTGAGCATCCCATATTCGGCAGCGGGCATGGAGAGGTAAATAAACAACAATCCGGTAGAAAATACCAAAAACACCCCTAACGCTGCCCCAAACTCCCACCGAGAAATCGGGAACCTCTCCGCCTTGAACTTCTTCCCGGTGGAAGACTCCGCATTCTTCTCCTCGTCCCTATCCAATACCCGCCCTCCAGTTTCCACTACCAAACCCCGCGGCGCCACCATTGACAATGATGATGAAGATGATGCTGAAGACGACAACGTTTCCAAGAAATTGTTCCGGAGCGATGAACACCGCAAAATTTTAACCTTCATTATAGTAATTACATAAAAAATTGATCCGGGGTTGGTTTACAAACATTGATGGGTTGAAACTCAAACGCATTGAATGGTAATGAAAATTTTCTTTAAGAATTTACGTAACGACTGAAAATAGGAGAAAAATCTTAGCTGTTCATTTTATGGGGATCAGAGAATGGAGAACAAGGGTAGATATAAAACCCTAGAAATGGAAAATCGTAAATGGATTTGAAAGTAATTTGGAAACTTTTTGTATGTGTTCTCTGTGCGTGTTCGTGGAGGAGTCAATAATGGTGGCGTAAATAAGAGAGGTTAATGGGATGGGATAGAATACAAAGTCACAAAGACCCATTTTTCAAGGAAGGAAGAAAATATCGGATTTTATTGGTAGTACTAGTATATCTGGATACAGGGAGTGTTCGGTAGATATTAAAGTCAAATTAAAATTAAAAAATTAATCGTTATTGTTGATTTTTATTAGACAGGTGAGATCCAATAACGGTTATATTTTCAATTTTAATTGAATTTTAAGCACGACCGAACACGTCTCTAATGTCAAATGACTTTGTTGCCCTCGTATTTGTTACGGATGGCAACAGACATGACAAGACTACTTTAGCTGTGACATTCAACGACCCAACCTATTGTTAGACCTAAGCATAGATCGATGGACGCAAAAGAGAGAAAAAAAAAAGTAGTCGAGACACTACAGGGACGAAGATGGATGATGTTCCTCGTCTCCATCCTAATTTTGCCATACGACTGGCGACGCAATGTAGGACATGACATTTTCTATCTAGTAGATTGTTTCAAGGAAAAATTTTGTGAGCATCTAATTTTATTTGAGTACAAGCATTTTTGTTAGTCATGTGGGCCCAACTGCAAAGTGAAATAAAAATGCAAGTTAGGCGATAAAAGCAAACAAACTGAAGTTGGGTTACTAAGATGAACAAACTTGTAAGCTTTGTCCTTCTTAATAAAATGTTATCAATTTGAAGTATTTAAGGAAGCATATATACATGACCTGTGTGTTCTATTCTTAATTAATATAATCTCAGTTCTAACACACTTCTTTCATTCTTCGGTTCTTTAATCTTAAACCAAAATAACAACAATATTTCGTATTAATATATCTTTATTGTAATTACGTACATAGAAAACTCAATTATCACAAGTTATTGATGAGGAAAAGCAGGTAAAATTCAAAACAAGTGTGAATGTAGGCTACAATATCTCAAATTGTTGCATGAAGAGAGAGTGGTTTATTTTTCATGAGGTTGGAGGCGAACTGGAAGGCCATGCTCAGGCGTGGGAGAAGCATAGAAAATTATTTTCTCATTTGGAATTGTCTTTTCGAGTTTGAACCTTCTCACCACATTGTGCATAAAAACAAGTACTTCGAGCCGAGCGTACTCTTTACCGGGACACATTCGAGGACCTCCCCCAAAGGGTACAAATGTGTAAGGTGCTGGTCCACTACCCTCGAATCTTGAAGGATCAAACTTTTCGGGATTAGGGAAGAACTTTGGATTCTTGTGCGTTGTATGGACAGTCCAAAATGTCTGCCAAAATTATAACTATTAGTATAAAATGAAGACAAAAATCGAAAGTTTTTTTCTCTGGTGCTAAGTATTTCTTATGTATATATACTATACCTTCCATCCTTTAGGGATAGTAAAACCTGCATAGGTGAAGTCAGTGGTGGTTTCCCTAAAAGCTCCTTGAGCAGGTGGTGTTAATCGGAGTGATTCACGTGCCACATTCCACGAGTACTTCATCTTCTCGATATCCTCCCATGTTAAAAGCTCGTTTGGACCTTTCGATTTTGCAATCTCCATTTGTTCTGTAAAAATTTGGGACAAATCTTACGTTATACCACAAGAGAAAATACATTGATCATGGTCTATCTTGACTCGAGAAGTATGTTAGCACTTTACTTTCGGACTCTTACTAATAAGTTACCTTTGAGAACACCATTATATATATGTGGAAGTTCTGCTAAGTAATTCATTACAGCAGTGACAGCAGAGCTAGTTGTCTCAAAACTAGCCACTAGTAGGCCAATTATGTTATTCGAAATCTCCATTTCACTCAAGAATTGACCATCTTCATCTTTAACGAGCAACATACAAGACAGTAGGTCTCCACCTTCAGTCTCGTTGTTAGCAATTATCTCCTTTCTTCTCTTCGTGATGATTTTCATAAGCTCGTCTCGCACCATTTTACCTCCTTTGATTGCGCGGTTATAAGCTGTGCCAGGCAAATCAATAGGCACGGAGAACATTCCATTAGTCACAAGAGCGAAGGGATCGGCCAACCTTTTTATGTGATCGGGATCAGTTATACTCAAGAACAATTTACATGCCAAGGCGAATGTGTATGTTTTCGACAAAGGGAAAACTTTCACCACTCCATTTGGGGTCCAGTCTGCATCCAAGTGTTCACGAGCGAGAGCATCCATCACTGGTATGTATTTCTTTAGAGCATCGGGCTTGAGAATGTCATGGTGGAAGCTACGCTTAAGAGCCGATACTTCCTTCAAATTACTTTCCACGAATTCGGGAAATAGCAAGGCCTTTTTCATTGATTGTGGCCACCATGAAGTGAGAAGTTTGTTCTCATTAGTGAACAGGAACTTGTTGCCTTGTGCACCGCAAAATATCGCCATTTTCTCTCCCAACAAGGAGGTTCGGAAGACCTCAGGTGAGTACTTACTCATCCTATCTTTAACAAATTTCTGAGGACCTTGTAAGGCAAACTCCATATTCTCTCCTAGCATTGGCCATCCCTTTGAACCCGGAGGCACTTTTGAGTTGTCAGAACCTCGTTTACGAAAGACGAGATAGAGGGAGAGAGGGAGGGCTACAAGAGGAAGAATATAAGCTAAAAAGGCATCCATTTTTCTCTAACAAGTTACCTTTTGAAGGGTTATTTTCGTAAGTGAGAATGCCTTAAAAACAAGTGCAGGAATGAGTATATATAGAATTTCTGACATGAGTTTTATGAATTCTGAGGAAGATTTTGAAAATTATACAAGACAAAAAGGGGAATATAATTTTAATTATATTGTAAACTGAGTATTGACAAAATTTGGTATTTCAGTGCATGAGAATATGGCTTTCTTGGGATTTCTCTATTTTTTCTTTTGTCCTAGTATATCCTTATATTTGTCTTATTGATAGGTNATGGCTTTCTTGGGATTTCTCTATTTTTTCTTTTGTCCTAGTATATCCTTATATTTGTCTTATTGATAGGTCACCAAACATTGGAATATACACACAGCGTAGTTGGTTGCCTTTGTCCGGGAGGTCAGCCTAGTTGTGGGTGGAACGACGTATTTAGCAGGCAATTGCTCTTAGATTTTTTTCACACTCTTAAGGTTTAAAGTCACCATCTGCTATCTTGGTACTGCTAGTCTGCTACGAGCATATTTGGAAACATTATAATTTTTTTTTTTAATTTAGTTATCAAATTAAATTTAGTAACACATTTCGTAGGGTTTACAATTACTACATCTACTTATCCATCATTCATTTTATCACATTATAATTTCAATAATTTATAATTTTATCCAAACAAGCACTATCTATCATCAACCCCTGCTTGTGAGCCAAACTTACATTTATGTAAGTGCACCTGTTGAAATTATAGATTGAACGCTCAAATTTTCGGGCTCAGTATATCACCAAATAACCGAATCAAACACCACAATTGAAACAAAGCCAATCCCACAATCTCTCCTAAATCGATTGCTTTCTTGGTTTGTCCACAAATGACTGAGTATGAACTATTTGTAGCCACACAAAGAAGCCACAAAGACCGGAAGAATCAAGAAGACGAAACCACAACAGTGGAAGCACCAAGGAAGAATTGTAGCTGCCGGTTTTCTCCCCAAGGTAAGGATACAATATAATTTCACACTTAACCAACAAACCGAGAGTCAAAGAATATATATGTTTGGAGTAGGCTTTTAGGTTAGGTAATAATCAAGCCCAATAGTTAATAGGTAGTGGGTAAATGGACTATCAACCTAAGAAGCCATCCAAGATTTACGGGTCGGACCATGAGTAACACTAATTAAATTAAGTTACTTCAAATGACTCAAATATGTTGTAAGATTGGTTTGAGCGATTGTGGTGTCGATATTTCACTTCACTCATCGGTTGAGGCCTATGAAGGATAATAATAAAAAAAAACGATTTAGTATCATTGTCCGAAATTTATTAGGTATCAAAAAACCCAACAGCACCGTTACAGGATTTGGATGTAGTAAACACAAAATTTTCCCTTAGCTCTTCTAAAGAAATATTTATTTGTTATTTTTTAAAATTTTAACCTAAGGGCTAATTAGCTGTTGTTGAATACATTTTTAAAATATATAGATGAAGAGCTTAAACTTTTAAATAAAAGAATTATCAATTGCTCACTGGAAAGACTCCTTTCATATAAGAATGGACCCATACAATTATAGTTCAACTATTGTAACCTTTTCCATTAGAACATTCCTTTCTTTAGAATCACATGTATATAAAGACAACATAGAAGATAAATTATTAAGCACTTGTGTTTGGGTTCAGATTAAGTTCTTTAAGATAGAATTTTATCGAAATGATGGATGATAAATGAGTACTTAGCCAGACTCTAAAAAATGTGAGATTAAAATTAATATTTGACTTTTAACTTTGAAATGATAATATAATGAAATCCAAACGATATCAATCCGAATTAAGCAAGATTGGTGCTACTAGTCTATCCATTTTGTCCTTACAATGGTCTGAAAGTGTTATTCAACAAAGCTTTTGTTTTTCTTAATGGATTATTGTTTGTTCCTAAACTAATTAAATTAGTGTTTTACCTTTTGGAAGACAGCTACTACTCATCAGCGGAGCCCAGACACTGTGAGTGCGCCCTAGGTAAATACGCTTCATATGCAGTAGCCCACAAACCACACAGGAGAGGTAAAACGCACTAGGCAAGCCTATTGCGACGGGCTCGATCGAGGAAGTGTTAACAGAAGATTCGAACTGGTGGCTTTCGGTCTCCGCGTTCACCTGATCCACCAACTCAGCCACCCTCAAAGGGTTTTATTTTTTATTCATTATACAATGCGGCAGGGGCTCCGATGCAACATAGAGTACTTAGAACAAATGGAGCTAAAAAAATGGCACCATTTTTTACTTTGAGACAAGAAGGATTGAAACAAATGGAAATGACAAAATCTCCTTCAGTTAATGTGCCAAATAATATATAGCAATTCACAAATGCAAAATAATAACGAAGAGTCAAAATGTAAAATTAACCTATGGCCTTGGATACTGATTTTTGACAAATTTTAGAAAGGACCCGACAAGGGCTGTTATTTATACATTTAACTAGAAATTCTATCTATGTATGCACTTTTGACTTGCTCCGATAAGTTAATTGGATAGAAGAAAATTAAGCTAAGTTGTCGTGTGTCCACTACAATATTGCATACCGAGCATGCTCAACTACACGTTAGGAAAGCAGCCAAGTACTTGGCTGACATCGTTTTGAGCATTTTGCTCACTGTTTTGGCACATTAATAACAGGTTTGTGTAAGCATATGACGAGGGCTCAACTACTTCTGATTCAAGTAACTTATCAAAGCTCTTCCAGTCACTAATTTGATTCCCATAATTGCTCTTATCATCTTCAGTCGACTCTTCATTCCCAAATATTGCATTACTATCGTAACTTAAACTTTCTTTCGTTGTAAAATCAGTCGTCAACATGGCTGGGCTATCGAGTTCTGGAAGTTCAACTATTTGATTTTCTAAAATCATACCAAATGGAGACTGCTGAAAATTTGTCCCTTGGTTAATTGGATCAAAAGTTTGCATTGAACTCGGCGTGCTTGGATATGATGAATTAGGCCTGTAATTGCAGTTGATTGATCTGGTATAGTAAACATTGTTCCAAGCTTCAAAACCTTGCTTTTGATTTGGAGTTGGCTTCTTGAATGCGCGACAAACCACCCATCCTTCTTCCTGTAATGTTCGATCATATTAACACTGATTCCAAAAGGTTATAAAATGTGACAACTACGTCTACTTGAATTTGTGGGTTTTTTTATTATAACGGAGAACAAGAGTATAAGCTTTTTCTTCTTCCCCCCCAGTGTCAAAACCGACCCCTAAGAGCGCGACCTAATACATATACGTCACCATAAAAAAATTCGTAATGAAAGGAGTTAAAACATATATATGATTAGGATTCATCTCTAAGCTACATCTTTCTTTTATACTGATGAAGTACAATAAAGAAAGGAAGAAGAAAGCTTGTCTGTCCGTTTTGCAATCTTAACCTCAGAATGTGCTTTCAAAAAGAGTGATTGTCACCTTTGCTATCATTACAGATTGAAAAATAAAATGAATTTATTAAAATCATCTCAGCCGCACTTTTTGTCAAGAAGAAAAAGTTACATAAAAAACAAAATATTTGAAATGAGAAATATTCAAGATTTCTACTGTGTCAACTGTCAATCTGAAAATATACAAATATATCTACATCTGTTATGGCATTTTTTTATAATTCAAGGGAAAGTCACTTTTAATGTATGAACTATCTTCCTACAATGAGACTATTCAGATTAAATTTTAAAATCAATTAATAACTACAATAAAATATTAACAGATTTATAATGTTTCGCCCTCAATATTAGAGTTAAGCATGTTCGATTGAGATTTAGGAAGAAGAAGAGTACCTGAACGGGTCCATGTTCAGATGTTTGAAGCCGATATTCGTGCATGATCCAGTCAGATTTCCTTCCATTTGGAGCGCGTCCTTTGTAGAACACTAATGTCTTCCTCATCCCTATCATCTTGTTGCTCGAAAGTACTGCCTTATCCCTTCCGGTTGCCTTCCAGAAACCGGCATCAGTCGCTCTATTAGTTCGCGTTCCTGTTGGATACTTTCTGTCCTTGTGACTGAAAAAGTACCACTCATTTTGTTCTTCATATCCCGATTTGCACCTTTCTGCATTTACAAAAAAATTAATATGGATAATAAGAACGCTATACTGTCCTAAAAATGCTGTTAGGAAATAATGGGACTAAGCTCATTAGCAAACTAAAGTGAAATTGAGAAATATGCTACATAGATAATTTGATTAGATCAAAAATTTAATATTCAAATGAATACCTTGAATATCCCATGGCTCCATTCTGTAGAGATCGATGTCCATGATGATATCAAGATCAATTTTCATGGCGTTAACCCGTCTCTTCAGGTAGTAACCAACGAGTTCTTCCTCGGTGGGGTGAAATCGAAATCCTGGAGGGACACCTGATTCCATTTCCATTGTCGGTCTTCAACTTTTCCTGGAGAGAAATGTTACGTTAGAGAGCACTGTTTCGATCGAGAGGTATTTAGGCCAAGTAATTATTGAACATCATTCTACATTGTACAATCCATCTTACGGAACAAATCATTAAAGCAAACCGCCCCGAAGATGTTTTCCTTCTATAGGTTATTGTAAAGCTACTTTTGGCACACACTCTCTTGATGAAGTTAATGAAAAAAGTTTACAAATTACAGAGAGTAAAATTCACACAACTTCGTTTTTTTAAAAATTGTCATGATTCGTTCATATATCCACTCGTGAACATTATGGTTTGATGGTCCCATGAATTGTTGCTGCATGTGTTGGAATTGTGTTTTATGAGGAAAAATGGCAGACCAAATGTGGTATACCACCCCAAAAACAAATGATTCATGCTAAATACTCTTATTGACCATTTGGAAACAATTTATAAAATGAATTATAAATTTAGTTCTAATTTTAATCACGCGCTCATAATTATTATTCATCGAATTTTGAGAAATTCACTATTATTTCTCTTTGTTTGCCAAACCAGATTCAGTTGCACGTAGCAAAATTAAGCAGCACATTTATCACAAAAGTAGCCGTAAAAATTTGACTTGTGAACATGGGTCATACTCATTTCTTTGAGTGCATTCAACTGCATCCCTCATACTGTAGGAGGGGTATCCTAACCCACCCACACACCCTTCTTCACGCCATTTCTGAATCATAACAAAAATACCCAACTCCATATTTCGATATTACATTGCACACAGAGAGAATACATAGTCACACTAGTTAACAAGAGAGATTATTTAGGATCTGGGACAAGGGTCCGGAATCTACGAATTTCGTTTTTCAACTTCCACCCTAGATCAGGAGGGGACTCCATCTGACTTCTATATGGGTGAAAGCTAAAGAACTACACAACGAAAATAGATTCATATTTCATTATTCAATACACACATATATGCACGAATACAAATTTACATCCAAAATCACTGTTTAAGAAAATTACTAACCACAGGTTCAACCTTGTTGTATGTGTTCTTGAGCTGCCTTTTTGGAGAGAGAGAGACTGGATTTCTTGGAATAGGAGGGGAATATATTGATGAATAGGAGGACTTATTGTTTTAAGTGTTGGTTAGAGGGCTCTTTATATTTATATGGTAAGCGAACAAACAGTTGATGAATATGATCCATCAAACTTATGATTTATATATAAAATAAAGTTAATGTATACATATAATGCACATAAAAACAAAAGTTGAGAGAGAGAGAGAGAGATTGCATATATGTTAATTGATTACGCGTGGCGTGGGGTGGCAGATTGGATCAAAGCTTTGTTTGGACGGCGTGACACCAAATTTTCACGCCACCCTCCACCGTTATATTGTGCCCTAAGACTTTGATTTCCACTTCTCTGAAAATGAACTTGGATAGGGAACGTGCCAATAAAGAGACAAGCGAGGAGAAGCGGAAGCCTCATCTATCTATCCAAACATCAGGAAATTCGAGAGGCACTCTTATGAACTTTCTGAATTCGGATTATAATAATAAATGTATAAAATCTTTATCTAGTAGTAAGCCTGAATATAAAAGAGAAGACATAGAGATACAATATATTTTAGTGTATAATGTCGAAGAGTATGGCTAAGACAAAAAATAATAGTTATTGTTCACGAAAATATGTTTCGAATAAAAACCACCGTAAGTGTACGGTTCGTTACAAGTAATAAAGTGGACATTTTGAGTCCGAATATCGTTCCCACAAGGATTGATTAGTTCTAATTCTAATTATCGTGACCTTAACCGAAACCAATAAAAGATAGTGTTGTTGTAATGAAATTATAACTAAATGAATTAAAATATGCAAGGATTAATGATTTAACTAAGCTAAATGCAAATGATGTTGAATGTAATTTAGAGTTTTTCGAATGTATGATGAATGTACTAGGATCAC
>CAIGRR010081309.1:0-11702 GCA_903798365.1 Fraxinus sp. 1973-6204 | reverse complement strand
CTTGCGGGAAATCAAACGATCACTGCACTTAATCCAAAACATAGAGCATCATTCAACATAATTAATCCAACGGCTAAGATCTAGAGTGGATAACTGGTATACCCTGAACAATATTTTTGCGATTGCTTGTCAAATAATTCCACTTCACGAAAAATAACTAGTAGTACGTATGATCATGACCTTTATCTGCTTGGGTACTGGTATGTGGTTTTGAGATTACTTTTGGTCAAAGCGGTTTGAGATTTAAGAGTTGTACATAAAATCAGTATTGGAAATGATATTTAGAAGAAGATTTGTGGTAGGTTATTTTTACCTCTTCACTCTAAATTTCATAAGCAAAGGTTCAAAGTTCCTTGGCAATGATAGCATTGAATCTGATAAGACTATATATATAGATATAGATATGATCGGTTTAAATATTCAAAACAAGCTTACAACCAGTAATAAAACATATCACGATAAAAAGGAAATATAGGCTTCAACATTTGTATGAATAATTAACAATATTAGATTTAAATTAGTAGGCAGATGAAAAAGAATCCAAAAATTTGAACTTTGCCAGACAGATATCCTTCTGGGAGAACAACTCCTCTCTGTTCAAGAATGGGAACTAGCCGTTTCGTTTCAACCGTCTGAATGCCAAAACAACACTAACATAAGCCCTAACACTTGCAAGGAACAACTGCAGAATAGTATTTATCCAGAGTAACATAAGCAATGAGTGTAGCATGTTGGATCTATTAGTTGGGTTTGGACAATTCCTCCATAAAAATCATATTTATGATAGGTAAATTTGTTCATCATGTAGACATTTAAGACTGCACACAAATAGTGACACAGGCATAACTTATAGTAAAAAATAAAGAAAATTACGTATTGAGCAGAAATTAACTTACAGGATCTAGAAGATACTCAGTTTTGTTACTACGTCCTCCAGTACAAACCCAATTCCCATTCTTGTCAATGGATACGAATCCCGATACAATCATTACAAAAATCACCGATGCCTCCCTGCAGACAGTATAACCAGACAAAACAACACCATCAATCCCTCAATACTGATTTTGTCTTCAATCTTCTTAAAATAAACGAACAAGTTTACTATACAATACAATTCTATAATAATATTAGTAAATGAACTAAATACCCCTTAGTAACAAGAACGATATCAGTATTCTGTCGAGAACCCGAATTAGTGTCACGAATTTGAAGCCCAACGTAGACTTTACTCCCGTAGTAAAGCTTTTCCAGTCTACAAATATAGGGCCCGTTCGGTAGAGATTAAAATCGGATTAAAATTGAAAAACTAACCGTTATTATTGACTTTTATTAGACGAGTAGGACCCAATAACTACTATATTTTCAAATTTAATAGGATTTTAATCCTTACCAAACGGGGCCATAGAAAGAAAAAGAATTAGAACAGATATTCTGATAATTTTTACAATACGCTACACTTGAACATTATTAGCGGAGCACGTTGAATTGTATATAATGAAGTGCGTCTTCCTATTCGTTTCAAACTAAATAGGTTGAAACTAAACACAATCTATAATATTAGAAATTTTATTCAAATCTTACCTTGCACTATACATCATTGTAAGTCACATACTTTGAAACTAATTACGGTATACTTAAACACTGATAGTGGAGCACGATGAATTGTATAAATGAAGTTCATCTTCCTATATATTTTTGAACGAAAACATTGTTTATAACGTTATGTGTTTGATTGACATCTCGTCTTTCATTATACATGATGATTTAACTTATTCAAATTAATTATAAGTTGTTTACTTTGAAAATCGAATACAATATATACTTAAGCAATGTATCATTATAATGAAGTTCCTCTTCTTATACTGAAATCACGTGCAAACACATTTCTTCATCTAATGGAAAATGTCTATTTCAACGTTAAATGATCTCGAAACATTCAAGTAATGTCGAAAATAGGTTAAAGCAATGAGAGATGTCATGCATATAGTAACCTTAAAGTGGAAGTTATAATTTCAATTGTTTTGAAATATATATATATATATCGAATAATTTTAGTCTAATATTATGTGTCTTTTATGTTGACTCATTTAGCCCTTATTTGGTGTTAATTTAATGATTTTAACTTAAGTCAAAATCAACAATCAATTTTAATCACATATTTCATAAATTCACAATTTTTTACAAATACATTTCATCAACTTTTATTAAAATTAAAATCCCCAAATAGTGTTAATTGAATACGAGGATATAACATTTTGAAAAATTTGAGGGCCCAACATAAAGAAGTAATAAGGTTTCAAAAGTCTTGACAAAACAAACGCTACCCAATATTCATTAACGAATATCGCACAACTCTGTCATAAATTCCATTCGATCACGCTCTTATCCCAAAAAAAAAAAAAAAAAGAATCATTATAATGAAGTTCCTCTTCTTATACAAAAATCACATGCAAACACATTTCTTCATCTAATGGAAAATGTCTATTTCAACGTTAAATGATCTCGTGACATTCAAGTAATGTCGAAAATAGGTTAAAGCAATGAGAGATGTCATGCATATAGTAACCTTAAAGTGGAAGTTATAATTTCAATTGTTTTGAAATATATATATATTTTGAATAGTTTTAGTCTAATATTATGTGTCTTTTATGTTGACTCATTTAGCCCTTATTTGGTGTTAATTTAATGATTTTAACTTAAGTCAAAATCAATAATTAATTTTAATCACATATTTCATGAATCACAATTTTTTACAAATACATTTCATCAACTTTTATTAAAATTAAAATCCCCAAATAGTGTTAATTGAATACGAGGATATCACATTTTGAAAAATTTGAGGGTCCAACATAAAGAAGTAATAAGGTTTCAAAAGTCTTGACAAAACAAACGCTACCCCATATTCATTAACGAATATCGCACAACTCTGTCATAAATTCCATTCGATCACGCATACCATACTATTCTCTGATCATCAAATTTAGTCCGAATAGGGAAAAATTAAGCTTTTCTTTCTCCGATCCTTGAATTTTCTCTCAGATTTCAGGTTTTTAGTCACAGAAAAGGGATTATAATAGAGAAACCTGGAATGGGTCAAGCCTTTCGCAAGCTCTTTGACACTTTCTTCGGCAATTCTGAGATGCGGGTACGCTAAATTTTTTGATTTACGAACGCTGCTAATATTTTTATGTTGCGTATTTGTGACCTTTATTTAAATTAAATTTACGAGCTCAGGTTTGCAGCTTCTAGACTAGCTTGACAAATAATTACTGCTTCGCGTTATGATTTTCCAGATTAAACTAGTTATATGAAATATTAGTTTGGGAAATTATTGTATCTAATTGTGGGTAGTTTACTTCTGATTATAGTTTTCCACTTTGATTGCAATGCTTTTTGTTAGTGCTATTTGACTGAAGAATTCTAGAGCCGCCTTCAGGCTGCTAAGTTTTGCGTTTAATTGCATGTGAGATAATTTTTATTTATGAATGAAATAATACAAAGAGTCCTACTTATGTACCGATTGAGATGACTACAATACTGTCCATGTTTAATGCTGAAGAAGGAAATGTATACTATTAAGACTGTTAACAATTATTCAAATTTCCACGTGGGGTAAAGATACACTATATGTTAATGGTCCCGGCCTTGGGGACGAGAACTGAATGAATCATGACTCGTAACTCCTTAGAGAAGGGCAATACTAGACCATAGGAAGATGATTCATTTCTGGCCAATGATACCCAGTGTGAGATGGAGATGTACTAGCTTAGCCAATGATGAGAGAACCACTAGACCAAAGACTACTCGCACTGGCTTGTTCACTGGGTTCCAGGTTTCTCGTGTTGCTCTGGCTAAGAAGCCATCTCTTGCTCCCGAGCACATAATTGCTGCTCAGGAAACTATTAAAAGAAAGAAGGTTGCTTCTTTCAAAGCCAAGTCCAAGGAAAAGTAAATGCCCTTCTTAGTCAGCCACTGCAAAATCTAAGCTGATTATCAAGCTAAAACCAGAAGCCAACTCCAAAGAGAAATACATCGCCCTTCTAAATCAGCCACTACGAAAGCTAAGTTGACTACCAAGCTAAATCCAGCTGCTACAGTTACACTAGCTCCCAAAAATGCAACACCCATGACTAAGAAGCGTCTAGCTGGAAGGTGGTGGCTTCCCCACAGAAGACAACACTTCCACCAAGCAGCCTCCAGCAAGAAGGTGGTGGCAGGTTTGAAGAAGGCAACTCCAACGATAAGAAAGTTAAAATCCAAGAGCCTGAGCCAGAGTCTCTATAATCATCACGTATGCATCCCCACGCGCACACACAGGGATGATTAGCTTGCTGCCTACAAGGCTACAACGATGCAGGACAAGAAAATATATTTTTCTAATGGAATAACTCTTCTGAATGAAGAACAAGATACACTAATATATTATCAATCATAACGGAAAAAGATTACTGGCTTACAGTCAGTGAAAGGTTTTACACAGAGAAATATAGACTGCTAATGCACAGAAATATATACTTCTTCATCAACACCACTGTTATCATTAATAAAAGATTTTTTTCTGATAATTTCGTATTATTTAAAAAGATATTTGATCATTATGTTTGTAAGTGCTGTGAACCTCTAAATTATTATCATTCGCTGTTGGTGTCATGGTTGTGATTCTTGTTTGAATTGGTGTAGGTTGTGATGCTTGGGCTGGATGCTGCTGGAAAAACAACTATTCTTTATAAGCTTCACATTGGAGAGGTTTTATCTACAGTTCCTACCATCGGTTGGCCATTCTCCATTGAGATTATATTTTATTGAAACCTGAAGAAATAATTATAATTAGTGACAGAGCAGAATCCTTTTCTTTTTATATTGTCATCGTATTTCTTTGCTTCCACTTGCAATTAATTATGAGTTTGCGTTACAAATGCTGCTATCGTACTGTCGTGCAACTACTTTCTTTCTTACTGTATTCTTATTTGTTAGTCCTCTATCTATGTATTAAGCTTGGAATTAGATAATGGAATTAAGCTATGATAGTTAAATGGTTTAATAGATAGAATGCCCCCCTAACGATAGAGGTTAATGTTATGCAGCCAACTGTTAACAGTGTGACATAATACCTTGGATGGGTGGATTAGTTGTACATAATTTCTAATGAATAAAGCAAAGTGTTCGCGATTTAGGAATCTGAATGTCTTCATTTCTCGGGCTTAATTAACTAGTTCATAATTTAGGATACCTATTTTAATTTTATTAGGAAATAAATTTTCTATTGTGGCTTTTAATGCTAATAATTTGATATCATGTTGCAACTGTTGGGTATGATTGTCTTTAGACTTAAATGGTGATAGATTTAATTTAAATTTAGGTTCTTTATGAAGGTTAGTTTTGTCTTTCCTTTCATTAGGGTCACATTCTAGTGTTTTATAGTTTATAAATAATCTCTTTTCTAAACGTTTCATAATATTGAATATCTTCTAATTTAACGTGGTATCGGAGCAGGTTTAATCCAATCTTGGTTACATTAGAATCTCTTCCGTTCTCCAATGAGCGGCCTGTTGCCACTCGTCTGATTAACTTTCGTTTTTATTCAGAGTCTTCTTGTTTGTTCGTAGGTTTATTTTTTACACAGTTTATCAGCCATTGAAATTGCAGATATGGACTTTTCGATTTGTTACCTTTCTTCTTCTTCTCCTTTTTTTTTTTCCTTCCCTTTAGTGCATTTGTTTTCGAGTATGTTATAAACAAAAATCAAGTCTTGACCGATTAGACTATTTGAACCGGTTTGTTTGTTTGAATTTGAGATCTTTATGGTTAGTTTTGAAAGATATGGGTAAGTTATGTCCGAACGGCTTGGAATTTGAAATTTGTTTGGTTTCGGTTCCAATTGTTTTAGAATTTATTTGGTTTTGTTTCCAAATTTTGAATTTTTGGTTTAGTTAATCTAGAATAAGGAATTTGGTAATTTTGGGCCAGTCAATCTGAAATATGAAATTTGGAATATGCATCTAGTTTATCTGGAAATAGGAATTTGTATTCGTTTGGTTTGTTTATTTGGATATTCTTCGTTGGTGTTTTGGCTTCCGCAATGAAGTTGAATACTTATGAGCAGAGAATATGGATTTGGTTTTGGTAGTCCTCGTCTTGTTATGCTGGTTTGATAATTTAGAGTTAAGCCCATGGACTTGTAACGTGTCTCAATCCTGCACGGAGAGGGAGTACCGAGTTCTCTGGCCCAAATGTGTAAGGGAAGTTTAATTCGAACAAGAGAAACCAAACCTTACATTGTTTGGTGAGTTTGCAGATCGGGTGAAGCATACGTGGAGTCGTTTCGTTTTCTTCTTGACAAAACTCTCTTATGCTTAGATCGTGAGTTTGATGTGAGGTGTTAGCTATAATTGTAATCTAGGTTCTTTATGAAGGATAGTTTAGTCTTCTCTTTTGTTAGGGTTACATTCTAGGTTTTACAGTTTATAAATAGTTTCTTTTGTAAATGTTTCATAATCTTGAACAATATGATTTCTTCTAGTTTAACAAAGGGTTCTAATGATCTGTTGCATATCTTTGAATCACGTGGTTGAAATCATTGAGGAAGTTTGCTGTGTACTATAGATTTATGATGGTGTTAATTATGAAGAGTTACAATAGTTTTATTTACACAGTAAACTTCAATACACCTCCCTTTCTGCAAATGGCACAACCCTCGGAATGCTTCTGAAATTAGTCTTGGTATTGGACTTGTGTAATAGTGACACTGTTTGAAAGCTGTAAAAGTCGTATTATAATAATCTCAAAGCATAGATGTCTGAGTGTCAGAGGTCGAAACCTCTAGATGGTATTGTAATTTCTTCCTATGCATTTGTGGCTGTTACAGATGTAGGAATGCATTAATACCTGGGAAACGTTTTGAACAAACATTTAGTACACCCATGACAGTGCTTAACCATGTATGATCATGATATATTCTTGCTTGGAGATCCATTTAACCCGAAAATGGTTCTTAAACCAGAATTGTAAAACTGGAGAATTCCATTCATACATGACTTGTACAATTGTACCTGATGTGCGTTTGACATGATTCTATCTTTGAGTTTCTTCTGTTGGTTGCACATGAGAAATTGAATAATGTTGTAAATCTTGGAAGGATTGATTAAGGATATCTCAGTTATTGCTGATTTCTTACAAAAATCTTTATTGTCATGTTTGACCTCTCATGAGAATTAATATGACAATCACTGAAAGCCTTGATGGTATTTCATAGGAGTTGAGCATATAGTTTTGTGGGTCATGCTCCCAGCGGATCCAGTGAGTCTTGTCTTTTGCAGCTTGTTAGATCTTAACTTGTGCATGGATGTGTTTTATTTGACATTGTATACTTGGTTTAATTCTGCAGCTACTAGGCATATACACATGCTGCCCAATTTCATGTTGTTCCTTTCTGGTTTAAATTGATAATACATTTCATGTGTATTATCTTTTTATTAATAAAATATTTGATTACCTTTAAAAAAAAATAAGTGTTTTCAGAGTTTAATATATATCAATGTGTATGCATGGGTGTATCTATATCTTTAAGACTGCTAGAAAATGAACATATTTATTTCTTCCGTGCAGGTTTCAATGTGGAGAAGGTTCAGTATAAAAATGTCATTTTCACAGTGTGGGATGTGGGAGGACAAGAAAAATTAAGGCCCTTATGGAGGCATTACTTTAATAATACTGATGGGCTGGTAAGATATTATTTATATGCTTTATAATTCTTACACCTGAAATTGCATGTCCTGGCTTTTTTTTATGCGAATTTCACAACAAAGCTTTGGCTTCCTTAATTTCACAATTTTTCCATTGCTTCTGATTTTTATCTCTCCACAACTGACCCATGTTTAGTTGTCAACTCACCTTACATATCCCTTCTTTCTCACTTACCTCTAAGCATGACCACTGAAATTGCCACCTATCTACCAGTTAACCACCTCTGCTGCTTACACAACTATCTCCTTAATATTACCACCAGTTAATCTGTGAAAATTGCTTCTGCTGCCAATCCACTTACTCACCCTTCTAAAGAACAAAGAAACCCCATAATAGTCATATATGATGCTCGGGTATCGGGTACGGGTACGTATCTAAGTGTCGGATCTTTTATTTTCTAAAATGTAGGATACAGAGACATGGTTAAAAAGAGTCCAAATTTCGGACACGGGTACGTGGATACGTCTTTCAAACTTCAATTTTTTTACTAATTCTGGATGTCATTTTGAATAGACCAAAATTAATTATTCACAATGAAAGAAATATGTATTTAATAAAGGAGTTAAAACGAATAAAATAAAATTTTAGGGTTTAGCTTTCAATAATGAGAATTACTAAATGTTATAAAAATAGAAAATGAGGAACTTGATTCTAATTTGGACTTAGTGAAACACTAAGTAGCACTATATGGAACTTATTTTCATATTATACTAACAAAATTCTGAACCACCGATATAGAGAGAGAGAAGGAAAAAAAGAAGAAAATGGAAAGAAAAAAGAAAGAAGAAGAAAAAGAAGGGAAAACATAGCATCGCCGTTTTTCTCCACCCTCTCGGCGACGACGCTAGGTTTATAGAGAGCAAAAGTGGGAAATAAGAAAAGGGAAAGAAAAGGAAAAGAAAAAAAAGAAGAAAGAAGACAGAAGAAAAAGAAGAAGCAAAAATGATGAAGTGTCTGGTTAAAACTTGGAGGATCCGACACATATCCCATACCCATACTCATGTCGTGTCATGTCCGACCCGGGTACTCCAACTATTTTGAAGAGCCCTAGCATTAGAGATAGTCATAACCTCCATATTGTTCTTAATAGAACCCAATGATGTCACCATTTGTCATCCAAACTACTGTTATGGCTGCCACCAACCCATGAAAAAATGCCATTACCACAACAAAACCCCATCAAGATACTCTCTGCTTTCTCCCCTCAAGTAAAGCACTACAACTATTGCCATCTTGACCCCAAAGCATAGTTTTCACCATTAACAGAGTTTCCGCAGAACAACCATTGCCAACGTATCAACCCTCAAATCACCATTACTGTCATTCAAGGCTGCCATTTCACCCTTATTCACTGTTCTTTACTGCTGCATCAACACCACCATCCATGTTCTTACCTCTGAGGGGTGACAATACCTCCACAAATCTAATTGGTGATGCTGTATCTGAAGCAACTATAATTATGACGTACTCAACTAATCAGCACGTTGTGAGAGAAAAACATGAGTGTAGGTATGAGGGAATATCTCTTTTGGAAGAGAGAGAAGTGGAGGCGAGGTTTCTCAGATGGTTTGCGAGAAATGAACATTTTTTTTCTGTAAGGGGGAATACAGACATGTCTAAATTAATCAAGTGAAGGATACTTTGTGAAACATGCAAACGATCTCTAATTTTAGATAGTGAACACATTTTGGGATGCTAATGAAGACTTCTAATTTGCAATGCAGTTTTAGCTTGTTTATGGTTGCTTGATTCAGTATACTATCTACAATTTGTGGATCAAAGTGAACCTAGTTCCCAAAATGCTTTTTAACTCATTCCCTATATGGCTCTTTCTTATACAGATCTATGTTGTGGACTCTCTGGATCGTGAGAGAATTGGAAAGGCAAAGGCAGAGTTTCAGGTGGTTTTTATGAATGTTTGATAATTTAGACTCAAGTTCTCCAGTTGTGGTATAGTTTTCATTTTATTCTTTGCACAGGCAATCATCAAAGATCCTTTCATGCTCAATGCTGTTATATTGGTGTTTGCAAACAAGCAAGACATGGTAAGTGGCTTGATACCTACTATTAGTTTACCCATCAATAAAGTCAAAGAAGTATATCTGGACCAAGTATATTGAGGATGTATGCTTTTCATTTTCCTGGTTACAGTGATATAATGTCTACCCTCACCACTAGCACTACTGTTTGAATATCATTACACATTTAAGCATTTATGTCTTTGGATTGTGGTTATAGTCCTTTGTTGAATAATAGATTTGTCATTTACATTCAGAAAGGAGCAATGACCCCAATGGAAGTTTGTGAAGGCCTGGGTCTCTACGATCTTAAAAACAGAAAATGGCACATACAAGGGGCTTGTGCTCTCAAAGGAGATGGCTTATATGAGGGCTTGGACTGGTTATCAAGCACTTTGAAAGAGCAAAAGGCTGCTGGATTTTCTTCAGTGGGCACTTCAACATTCTAAAGGGTTTTCACTCACCAAACTCTCAAGAAATCAGCAGGCACGTAGTTTCATCGATTTGTGACTGATAAAAGAACCGAGGTGTCTGTAAATTAGATAGCCATCAACTCTGAATGATATTTCCCCTCTTTGGGTTGTGTTCCTGAAGCTTATGAAGTGTATTTGTGCTTTCTCAAATTCTTGATTGGCATTTTGATTGATAACTTGGTTGAATCATGAAACAATAGCCCAACTGCGGTGATATTTTCTCTTGGGGGATTCATGTTTAGAAATCCCCATTGCTACTTTGAAAATAGAAAGTGTTTTTGAGTTATATCACTAGCATTCCCCTGATTTCTTCCTCCTGCTATGTGTGCTTATTTGGTGGACATTTATCTTCAATAAACAAAATGAAATGTTTCTCCACTGAATCTCCAAGAGCTGTGCATTAGTCTTCTATGATGTTTGGATACTGGACGGTAATATCGGTGGCTAATAGTGTTGACCAAAACAAATCAGCTATCAAAAGGAATGGGTATGACATGCATTTTGAAATAATCCATATTAGAGTATTTAATGTAGATTTTTTGAGGATAGATTTTGTGAAAAATGATTTCTTAGGGTAGTGGTTAAAAAGTAGTGAAAAGTTATGAGTTTATGTACAAAATTATTTTATTTGAAGAATGTATGATTGAAAATGAGTTTCAGAAAAATAAGTTTAATAAAATTTCTACCAAATAGAGACTTAATATTCACACTAAACTAGTGATGTGAATGTAAAATGAATATTTTTCTTTCCTTATTTTATGTGCTCGTATGATTAATCAGCGTCAAAATGTACTCATTACGTTCATATTTTGATTTATGTGACAATTCTATGGATATGACGTAATTTGAAAAAAAAAAATAAGCGAACAAGGGCCAAAAGGAAAGAAAACGAAGTTTGGGGACTGAAATGTAAATACTCGAAAGTTATGTGGAACCTCACGATGAAGATTTGAGAATGTTAAAGGTCAATCGGTTGAAGAAAGAAGTGAAAGGGATAAAGTACGATCAAAATATTATCACATATCAACTCCTAACCGAAAATATTATGCATCGGATTTTTCAACCTCATATTGAGACCCATTTTTGACATGGTAAACAATCGAATTGGAATATATGATAGCTGAAGTAAGTTGTAACCCTTTGAGTTAGGTTTCCAACGCATCTTGAATAACTGCAATCGGACATCGGGAGTGGAAGATATAATCAAAATATTGAAAGTTATCCGACGGAAGAAACCTATAACTTTGCAGTCGCATAGCTTTAATTCCATGCAGTCGCAAATGGTGCTTCAGCGAACTTCAGAGTCCATTTTCAATGTTCTATGCGATTGTATGACTTACTACCATGCGGCTGCATAGTTCATTCCCGACACAAAAATGAAAGTCAACTACATATGAAACAACTATAAATACGTGATTTGCAACTTTAAAAAGAAGAGAACGACTCCCATCTTCATTCTTCATTATTT
>CAIGRR010081295.1:0-11544 GCA_903798365.1 Fraxinus sp. 1973-6204 | reverse complement strand
AAAAACAAATATATTTTTTTTTTTTGATAACCGTGGATGTTCGGACCAACTTGCGTGCACTTCGACTAATCACACGGGACCCTGAAGTTTACAGCCGGTACTCACCTTAGTAGTCCTGAGAGGACTCGAACTGGTGACCATTGGGGAGCAAACCCAAGACCTGACCAATTGAGCAACCTCTCAAAGTTCTTGTACAAGCCATATTACAGCTACTATGCCACACTTTCCGTGGCAATCATCTCAAAATGTATTGGATCGTCAAAGCTCGAGTGACCCAACAAGGCTAAGGCCCAGCTCGTGATGTGGGCCAAACTGTCCATAGAGTCGGGCCGAGCTTGTAGGGGCCAGCAGTCGGCATGAATTTGACCTACTGTACAACTTAAAGTTAAATACTAAATAGAATGGCAAAATTAGTAACAAGCAATATATTGCATAAAGAAAAATGGAAAATGGAAGGAACATATTAGTACATAAGCCCACAAACATGTTTATACTTCGATCTGGGTAAATATACAGCCATGGTTCATAGATAATTTCTTTCCCGCAAAAACATTTGAAGATATCTTGAAACCAGAATATCGACATATCAAGTTTTTCAATGGCATATATGTGAGAGTTTGTATTCATGCCTCAGTGGCATGTTTGGTACGCAGGATTATATAGTATTGAACACAGAAAAATAAGCTAAAATCTTATTTACCGTACTATCCAATCCTCTGTACGAAACATGCATTCAAAGTCTAACCTGCAGCACACAGAAGGAACAAATGCTATCGACTCAAGTCTCAACCCAAGAAAGAATTCTCTGATACTAATCTACAGTCAGCTACATTGATCTTCATTCTTTACAAGAAGATTATTCGGATGGTTATCTCCAAGTACACCACAAAGGTTCAATTGCTTGTTATTTATGTCATGCCATGTAGCTTTAGAACGATATATTCCTATATCGTTATCATGTTCCCATCACTTCTACTCTAGCAAATACCATCAATTGGTCGAATTGAAAAGCCAAGTCAATTCCGATGATGACAGGAGTCTCTAAAGATAGTTATACCTTCGCTAATTGCTACAATGACAAAAAGAGCATCAACCTTAGCAACTAATCAAGGACTACCTGTGATCGATGTTTTCTAGACTAAATCTATTTCTCTTGACAGGGCTGGCAAAATTTACAGCTCATAGAAACATCCTTGGTGGTGTGAATCACTATTTAATTTGATCGATGTCTTCACCTAAAGAATATGAAAGTTTATGAGTAATGAGTAAACGTACAAGTATATGGGGCTCCTTTCTTATCTGGCCTATGTATTCAAGGTAAGATGATGTGGATCTTACAGATATAATGCATCACAAAGATGTAAACTAGAGTCTTGACAATGTGAATGTACAACTTCAAGACAAGTCACATGCTTCAGAACAGTATAGACACTTTTGCACCAAGAGTACTGTGTCTCGTTAAACATAGTTTAAGTACAACTCTTTTCACACAGCTCCACTAAAACAAATTAATAACATTTCCATTTGTTTCATTCTTATTAAGCAGATTAGAACAAATAAAAATTAATTTATGTAATTTAGAGTAGTTTAAGCCTGCCTCCTGACNCACACAGCTCCACTAAAACAAATTAATAACATTTCCATTTGTTTCATTCTTATTAAGCAGATTAGAACAAATAAAAATTAATTTATGTAATTTAGAGTAGTTTAAGCCTGCCTCCTGACACAAATAATAACTATATGAAAAAAAGGCTTAAGAGCAAAATGAGAATTTACAATGAATGGGAACCCATTAGGTAACCACAAACATCTGGGGTTTGAAGAGTCAGCCTCCATATATACACCTTCCCTAGAATTGCCAATAGTCAAAAATCATCAGCATTTTTCCATATTCTCATTCTCGGAGATACGTCCAAGTATTCCTTCTATAAAGGCCTTCGTATCAGCAACAACAGTGTGTATTTTTTTCCTGCACAAAGTACAAGCACTACGTCAGATTCCAAGCACTAAAAGTTCAGTAACTCGGTGATTATTTTACCTCTGAGAATCTGCTAGAAGAGCTTTTTCTCATATTATTTCTTCCCTGTGTGAATGTGTCTCAGGTAATCAACAACTTGCACACCTTAAACCCACTCAGGAATCAATGAGCATCTACACATTTTCTGAGTTAGTTTGCAATTTGCAATGTCAGTAATTTATTTAACTGAACATGAGTTAGACAAAATTGTCAGCAGAAAACCCAATTAATCTTTTCTTTTACAGATATGGAACTCCTCCTCTCTTCGAAAGATAACCCCACGCATTGAGAATCCCAAAATGGAGTAACAATAGATAGAAGATCAACAAATGCTTAATACTCAAAATCTGTTTGTAATAACTGCTCCCAATACAAGCAATCTCTTCGATGGTTAAATACTAAGAGCTAAAGTAGCAGACTACACGCACCCTCACCTCTTTTCCATATTTAGCACAGTGTATCTTCCTCAGATTCCTTTGATGAAAGTCACCTCACCAAAAGTGACTTCTCCAAAAATATCTATAGATATCAGAAGGAGCTGGGATGTGCCTTTAGCTTTTAAATTTTTAATTGTTTAGCTGAATATAATGATTTGTCACCGGACCATAAAAAATGTTACAGAGAAGCTGGTATGCTCATGAACATAAATAAAAGAGAAGCTTATATTAAGCCCCATTGAGAGATCGTCCCTGATATCCCCCTGGAAATGCTATATAACTGCATATTCTCAAGTGGGTGTATATCAAGGAAAATGCTTCTAATGTACATTGTTTGTGACATCTTACAAGTCTTCTCACCAATAATCTCCACAAGAACATTCTCCATCCTTAAAATGGTGATATCGGCTATTATCTCGTACAATTATCTCTCTACCTAGTATCTTGGATATCAATTTTGTAGCGGTATGGCAGTCCGTGCATACTCTAAGATTCTTTATGACACGAATTGTTGTTCCATCAGGAGTGTTAATGATGCCAAATCCGATTGCAAGACGCTCACTATGAGCAGACAATACATATATTTTCTGTTCCTCATCAACATCATGTAGCACCTCATTCGTATCTGGAACATACCCTTCCTGTTCCATCTGTTCCAAAAGTTTTTGCAGAGCCTCATTTATCCGCCCATAATCTGGATGGTTTTCATCTCCTGCCACAAAAGCATGTATCTTGTTTTTAACTTCAATCCAGCTGCAAGCTGGCTTCTTTTTCATCCCTTTCTTTCCCATGGTAATTCTGATCTTTGCAGCATTTTTCCACCTCCCAGCAGCAACATAAACATTGGACAAGAGAATATAAGCACCCATATATTCAGGATCAATCTTAAATATTTCATTGGCAATCTTTTCAGCCAGTTCAACATTCTTGTGAACTCGGCAAGCAGACAGCAATGTGGACCAAATACTTCCTGTTGGTTTAATATGCAGGCTAGAGATAAACTTGTAAGCTTCATCTAATCTCCCTGCTCGACCGAGAACATCTGAGACAGCAGCATAGTGTTCTAGACCAGGAGTAATAGCATAATTCTGAGTCATACTTCTTAAATATTTCCAAGCATCATCAACCAATCCAGCATGGCTACATGCCGTCAAAACAGCCACAAAGGATACAGAATTGGGCTTCACTCCCTCCATCTCCATCTTCGTGAATAACAAGATGGCTTCATGGGCATGGCCATGCAATGCATATCCCATGATCATGGCTGTCCATGAAATTGCATCTTGAGTCTCCATGTTATCAAATATCCACCGAGCAATCCTTATGTTACCACACTTCGCATACATGTCCATCAGGGAGCTAGCTACATACTTGTTATCATCAAAACCCAGCCTCATGATACATCCATGGAGCTGCTTACCTAAATGTAATGTCGTCAAATGAGCACAAGCCGGCATTATGCTCGAAAACGACACACCCACAGGCTCAATACCAGACATTAACATCTCCCTAAACCATTTCAGCCCTGCATCAAACCTGCCATTCTGCACACAAGCTGCTATTATTGAGTTCCACAAAACACTATCCTTTCGAGGTGACAAATTGAAAACCTTGTATGAATCTTCCACCCGGGTACAATTTGCATACATATCAATCAAACTACTTCCAACGTAAACATCTTCTTCAAACCCGTGCCTGGTGACATACCCATGAATCTCCTTTCCCTTCATCACATCTACATACTCTGAAAAGATAGGAATAATCGTAGATAAAGTGAAAGAATCAGGCTTCAAATTTGCATTCCCCATCTCCATGACTGTAATCAGAGCTTCCTCATACATCCCATTTTGCACTTGCCCTCCAATAACTGTATTCCATGAGACACCATCTCTAACTATCATCATTTCAAAAACTTTTCTCACACTATCCAGGCGGCATAGAGCTTCATTCTTTCTTTTCTTCAAATTATCAACGACTTCCATCCCTCCACCACTAGAATCCAAATGAGTCTTCACATTCTTATTCAAATAAGCTTTTTGATCAACAATTGCAATTTGTTTTCTAATGTCTTGACTTAATTCGCACGAACCATCAGAACCAATCAAATCACTCCTACAAAAATGAAAAATGCTATTCTCAATACTGTGAGACAACTCATTTCTCACATTTTTATTAGAAAATTGACATGAATTATCATCATCTTTCAAATTCTCATTAATTCCAAACATTCCCTTTGGCTCAGAAACACCATCAAGCACATTCACACCATCCAAAGAGACCAACTTTGCATACATGTTCATTAAAGCATTTCCAGTATAAAGATCAGGTTCCAAACCAAGCTTTATAATGCACCCATGCACAGCTTCACCAAATTTCAAGTCCTTCAAATGAGCACAAGCTTTCAGCACGGAAGGAAACACATTCCTATCTGGGATTTTCCCCAAAGCCCTCATTTTGTTAAAACAAGTCAAAGACTCCACAAAATGCCCATTAGACACATAACATTTGATAACGGATTTCCAGGCCCTGGCAGGGGGTGGAGAGTGGAAGGTTTTGAAAAGTAAGAGGCAGTCTTCAAAGAGGTTCAAGTTGGAGTAAATGGAAAGAACTATAGTAGTGAATGCATAAAAGGGGGTTCCCCCTTGAAATTTGATAATTTGAGCATGCAGTTGCTTGGCTTGAGAGCCTGTTTTGATGGCTATGGGGTTTCTCAAAAGGGTTTTGAGGGTTTGAGTTGGATAGTTCATGGGTTTTTTTTAAGTGGTTCTGAATTGAAGTCTGCACAGAATCTTGAATAAGCATGTGCCCGTCGCAGTACTGCAAACTGTTTGTGAAAATGCCTAGCTGAGATTATTTTCAGTGTGCTTCAATATTTTCTGACTTCCGGCAATTCGGGAACAGGTTCGTGGCATTTCATTCCGCAAAACCACGAGTCTTTTGGATGTAGAGAAAATATACCAAGCTAATAAGGTGAAATTTTTACGACTCTTAAAATGCAGTTAAAAAGAGACTATGCTCTGTTTGGCTTAGCTTAAAGCGATCTGGCCACACCTAGCAAGTTAATCCTCAAAATTTTTAAAAAGATGCTTGTTTGGGAAAATTTCATGAGTGATTTAAGTATGCCGATGTCAAAATTAAGGAACAAGGTTTATTATTTAAAAAATCAGACATTAATTAAATTTTATTTAAAAATATATTTAATTGAGAAACAAGGTTTATTATTTAAAAAATCAAACATTAATTAAATTTTATTTTAAAAATATATTTTATTAATTAAATATATTATGTCACAATTATATTTTTATAGATTAAAACTTATTTCTCGACCACATACTATCAAATAATTGGTCACAAATTATTTTTTAGTTACAAATCAAAAAAATTATAGATCATAAATTTTATAGGTCACAACTTATTTCATGATCATAAAATATCAAATTAATTTGTTACAACTTATCAAATTTAGAGTTACGATTACAAATTTAATCACAATCACACATTATTCTAAGTCGGAAATTATTTACTAGTCAGAAATTAACAATTTATTGGTCACAACTCCCAAATAACTGGTGACAAACACTTTTCCCACCACCACTACCACCACCGACATCACCGCCAACCCATTCATATTGTCGCCCCACCGGCAATAACCAAAATCCATGCCACCTCACAGCACCACGACAACCTACACAACCAATAGAACCATTACCACCTTCGCCGCCACCAACATACCACCCATCTACAGATCCGTAAACCACTGACACCATTACCAACCTGAGATTACTACATGACATCAAAAAATCACCGCCCACATATCAGAAAACCTACATCACCACCCACAGATCAGAAAACCACCGGCGATTGTTGTACACTAGCTAATCAGCAGATCGAAGAAGAAGAAACCACACTAAAACCACCCCCAAAACCATGATGAGCACCGCTACAGCGACGATCTGAGCACCACACCAACAACCCATTCAACACACACTAACACCATACTACCGCATCACCGCTACTTCTATTCCTCGATGCAGTTGGTGTGAAAAGGCGAATTGTTGTAGTTCGTGAGCAACGACGCCCTATCTTCGCTGCCCACTAACTGCAGCGACACAAGGTGTCGCCGGGTGCACCTGTCTCAGGGTGGGGTACTTTTAAAATTGACCCGATCAAAGTGTCATATTTCCATTTTGACTTTTCAATTTATTCATATTTCTACAATGACATATTTAATGGCAAAAGACAAAAATGCCATTACGTATATATAACAAAAACAAAAATATTGTTTTGTTTAAAAGACAATACTACCCTTTAGTTTTCAACATAGATAAAAAGTTAAAAACTATCTCATCTTTCATCTACTACATCATTAAAATTTGAAAAATTTATCAAACGTTGAAACCTAAATTTTTTTTATATCAATCATTTCGAATCGGTAAGTACATTTACGTATGTTTAATTTCATTTTCGTTAAATCAGTATACGTTTTAATCGTTGAATTTATTTTGATATAGATAGTTAATGTAGATAATTTTTTTAACAAATCTATATTTTTTTTTAAACATAAACGAGAAAAAAAATTCATCTTCATCTTTCAGACGAAATAGATATAGTGAAAAACAGTTGGAATGTTGTTTAAACAATCGGCTGGCTAGTTAAACAGCCAGCAAACAGCTGGCTAAAACAACCGGCTGTTTTAGATTGTTTACAGTCGTAACAGTTGGCTGTAAAAACAGCCAGCACCGTCTGTTAACAATGTTAAAAGCCGACTGTTTTAGCTGTTTCACCTTTTTTTAAAATAAATAAATGTTAAAAGTCGAATTTTCAACTATATATTTTCTTTAAAAATTATGTTTTGGCTGTTTCGCAACTTTTTTAAAAAAAAAAATCATGTTAAAAGCTGAATTTTCGATTATGTATTTTCTTAAAAACAGATATGGTTGTAATGTCCATTTGTTACTTTGGTAACTTCGAATTGGATGAAAAAGATCAATGAATATAGAGATGGACAAGCGATAAACGTGGTGGTACTCCAACTTCCATAACGGAGAGTACAATATATACGGGAATGTACCATAATTTACAAAACAAGCTGAATGTCGACCCCTCTCAGTGCGAAATGGAACTGAGATTTCGATTCAATGCTGATTCATCTATTCAGATTCCACCCATGAAGGTTACTTGTGATGAAGAAGTGAATTATTTATTTGAATTAGATAAAATAACACTATTCATTTTTGAGTGACTTTATTGAGGAAGGATGTCGTCGAAATTGAACACGAAGATTCGGATGGAGGGGATCACAAAGCCAGTGATTTTTGGGACACAATGGAGATAGCTCGTGAGGATGATGTAGTTATTCTCGAGCTAGTTGTTCCTCATCGTGATCTCACTATTACATATAGAATTTCGTCGGTAGTTCACGACAACGAGAATGACAATGAATTTACAAATGATGATTTGATTGATGTATCCTGTCATAGACATTAGTGGGGTGGGAGCCCAGGGACTGGAACGAGCCCCATTATCTAATTCTTTGTGTGTGGTTCATGATGATCATGTTTGTACGTCGATCAACTGTTTGAAACAAAGAAAGATTTGTAGGAAACTGCGTATCGAATTGCACTGAAATACGACTTTGAGTTCAAAGTAAAGAAATCAAACAAGTCATTGTTGACGATTGTTTGAGCCAAAGACAGTGGCCGTTGGTGTTTGCGAGCGACGAAAATGGACACGAACGAGTTTTTTGTAGTTCACAAGTATACATGGGGATGGGAACATACTTGCGAAATGGGAGTTCGTCGAAATGATCATAGACAAGCTCGAGCATGGTTTATTGGTCGACAGATAATGCACAAGTATCAAGACCCACGGACAATCTACAGACCTTCGGACATCATTAACGACGTCCGTCGAGATTACGAATTGGTCATGAGCTACCAGATGGCCTAGAAGGTCAAAGAATGTGCATTGGAGGATTTAATTGGCTCGACCGAGGAGAGCAATGCTAAATTGGCCAGATATTGCCATAACATTGGAACAATTAATCATGGCTCGGCATTTTTTATTAAGACCGGGGGGGGCGAGAATCGCTTTAAGTTTTTCTTCATGGCTCTTGGACAATGCATTCGGGGATGCGATTTGACCTCTAATTCTAGTCGATGGTACAACTCTGAAAGCTAGATACGAAAGCAAGTTAGTATTCCTATATGTCAAGATGCCAACATCCAAATTTACCATCTTGTATTCGACATAGTCGATAGAGAGAATGATCTGTCGATGTATTGGTTCTTCACAAAGTTGAGGGATGTAATCAGGGAAGTCAAGGACCTTACCTTCGTAAATGATCGGGGACAGTCTTTAATAAATGGTATCACCAAAGTATTTCTCGAGACACATCATGGATATTGCAGTACCATATACAAGGCAACCTTAAGACTAAGTTTCGGGGCACATGCATCGTTTTATTGTTTAGAAGAGCGGCTGAAGCTTATAGTGTTGAAAAGTATAATAAGTTCATGGTGGAAATAGGAAATCGTTGCCGGCATGGGAGTATCTGACAAATATGGGGATTGAACACTGGGCGAGATCACATTTTCCAGGTTGTCGATACAACATGATGACGTCAAACAATGTGAAGTCTCTCAACGCATTATTCAAGAATGATCGAGAGTTACCAATTATTGCAATGATTGAGAACATTCGTAACAAGTTGCAGTAGTGGTTTCACGACCGACGTGCTTTGTGCACTAGCGTGCTAGCCCCGGCTCAAGAGAATAAAACTCTTCAAGGCTGCAGAGCTTGCAAGAAAGTTGTATGTGGAACTACTGTATGAGTTGCGCTTCTCCGTGAAATGTGTACGTAATATGGCATACATGGTGGACATGATTGATAACACATGTATTTGCCGTCGATTTCAGTTGGAGAGTTTCCCATGTGAGCATGTAGACTGGTAGCTATGTATAAAGGCTTTGCAGCGAGGACATAACTGCTCTTTTTATTACACGATGGATTACTGGAGAGTAGTGTATGTTGAGACTATATTTCCTCTGTCTCATGAAGTTGAGTGGAAAGTTCCCGACCATATTCTCTCACTTAGTAATTTGTTGCCACCACAAGTTGAACTGCGTGGTCCTGGACGTCCACGCATGTCTGAATACCATCTATCGGAAAGTTTCTCGACCGTGTAGGTGCGACAAGTATAGAGCAACATGGCATACTCATCAATTTTGTACAAATCAGATTCCTCTAAATGACAGGTAATGAAAAAAATATGATAAATAACAACTTCAAATCACCAAAAAATTCATAAACTTTGCACCAAAAAATTCATAAACTTTGGAAAATGAAAAATCACTCTTAAATCAACAAAAAACTAACATTTTTCAAGATAATCACCGAGTTCTCTCTTGTTGGCGGCGTTCGGTAGACCGTGATGTTGATAACTTTGACTAGATCCAACTGTTTCAATTTTTTTCTCTCTTTTTGTTTGTCTTGTTGTTGGAGAAGATGATGGCAAATGTGAAAATTGATTTATGTTAACACTTTTTTTTTTTTTGTATTATTATGGTCCCATTTTTGGGAATATGATCGGATCATATTCACGTATTTCCTCTTCTCCTGGTGCAAGGGCGCTGCTGCTTTGCCGTGTAGAGTCATTGGAGAATGAGTTGGTGAGGAGGCGATGGGAAACGAAGCGAATAGAGAGATTTTGTGAAAATGAATAAAGATTTGTTGGGTAGTAGAGTGGATTTGGTAGATTAATTATATTTATTAATATTATTATTAATATTAAGATATTGAATTATGATTTGATTTTTATATAAACAAACTTGAAATCTGATTTTTTAAGTTGGATTTTAAAAAATATGATTGGGTGTAATTTCCACAAAAATTAAATGCAAAGATGGTATATATCTTCAATTAAAAATTAAATGGAATATAAGAAGACCAACAAGAAAAAGTTAAATTTATAAAACCTAGAATAGTGAAAAAAAATTCTAAACTCCATCTTCCCAAAATACACCCACTCATTTTATTCCAAATGAAGCCATTTTTTTTAATCAACCATGCTCAAAAACTACAAATTTTGTTTGCAAAGAGTAAGGAATCCTTCGTCGCAACATCCGCTCTTGCCAAATGGTCAATGGGCCGATTATAACTTTCAAATCTCTTCTGACCTTTCAAATCCTACCCACATTTTAGCTCATAAGGTACTCTGATGTATACAGTCCGAGATTAGGACAATTGGAAAGAAACGACCTATGAAAGATGTGATTGATATTGATTGTTTGACTTTAACTTAGATTAAAATCAGATTTTAATCCAACTCAAACAGACCCTTAATGTGTCCCATCATCAACAAATATGAATTATTCTTATTTAAATCATTATTTAATGTAAGAGTATAAAAATGTAAGTAAAATTAATATTTTCAATCATATTACTTACATTTTATTAATATGCATGAAAAGAAAAGGAAGTCTATCTTCATCGACGAAGTTACTTTAAAAATAAAACTTGTTATTAGAGAGTAATTTTCCAATTATCTCATAATTTAATTGTGAAAAGTTAACTCTCAAATTGACCCCTTTTTATATCCAAACCTCGTTATACCTTTCCATAAAAACTTTGAATTAGCTTGTAACCGCAACAAGTTAACCCATATAATAGATTATTCTAATATTCACAAGTCATGTGTTACTTGAATGTCTCAAGGGATCAGAGCACCGGAGGCTGTTCGGACTCATTAGTGCTGTTCGGAAATTTGTAGCCTTTACCTCAATAATAATAATAATAATAATAATAATAATAATAATAAATACTTTAGATTTTATAAGTATTAGATCCTCAGTGTCTCAACTTTTATGTCAAATTGTCACACAATTCACAATTTGCAGTCTTGATGCAAAATTTTAACACATTTGATAAGTGCGCAAAACGCACTTAATTATGTAACAAAACATGATTAATTATTGATATAAATGCTTGACTATGGCTTAATTCGATATGAATTGTGTTTGTAGGCCTACTTTGATGGAATTAATGAAATGTGCGCGAAAAAAGGCAAAAAGGACCAAAATGGAAGAAAAT
>CAIGRR010081266.1:0-14183 GCA_903798365.1 Fraxinus sp. 1973-6204 | reverse complement strand
GTGACCAATTTTGTGGCTATGGGGGTGTATTTGGGGGCAGCGTAAGGCGGGGATGGTGGTCGAATTTATTGGGTGGGTGAGGCCGATACCGGTGGTGGTGATACTCGACGGCCTAGGGAGCAGGATGGTGGTTTTTTTGGAGGTGGAAGTCGGCGATGACAGAGATGGGAAGATTCTGCCTGTTGGAGATGAAGGCTTGGGTTCAATTATGATAAAGTGAGCCATTTTCTTGCAATTATCTTGGTCTGATTTGCATTTCAAAAAAATTTGGGGAGCATATTGCAATTTATTCTTTATTTTTCTTTTCTTTTTATTTATATAGGAGGGGATAATTGTTATTTTATGTTAAAAATTGGTGAAAAGGACGTTATGCGCAAGAAAATGTAAAGGTAGGGACATTTTGCACCAAAAAATCAAACGTATGGACGTTTTCCACAAAACCCNTTTTGTTGTTTTATTTATATATGAGAGTATAATTGTCATTTTAGGTTAAAAATTAGTGAAAATGACGCTTTGCACAAGAAAATGCAAAAGTAAGGACGTTCTGCACCAAAAAATCAAACGTAAGGATGTTTGCCACAAAACCTGTCATAGGTAGGGACGTTTTGTGCCAATTACCCTAATAACAATATCCGTATCTTGTTATTACTTACGACCACAGATGATTTAAAATTCACTCATAGTAATTTGTATCTCATAATCACAACTTCTGATGACTACAAAATTACTAAGACTTGAATATACGAAATTTTAATTTTAATTTATTAGCATATTAATTCAATTAAAAAATAAATCTATTATAAATAAAATGTATCAATTATATATTAAAAGTGTTTATATCCAAAATCAATTGGATTTAGGGCATAACATTGACAAACTTCCACTTGCACTAGATCCAATCACTTATGTATTTTACACCATAAGAGTCTACATTATGATTATGTTTATGATATGACAATTCTTTATCAGTAGATCTACAATATTATCAATTATGAGAACTAGTTCTTTCTTTACATCATTTCTTTGTATTATCTCTCTAATGAGATGATATCATATTCTCACATGTTTAGATCATTAATAATACCTTAGTTCTTTCGTTTGCACTATGACTCAATTTTTATCACAATATAGAGGTATGAGATCAGCAATGTTAGGAACTACTTTAGTTCATTAATGAACTCCTTAATCTAGGCCGCAACTCTTTGATGCTTCTGAAGCAATGGTGTATTAGACTTCTGCTATTGGATCAACGGTTGATTCATATTTGGAACATTTCCAACTAACCTCTCAGTTATTAAGATACTTATATTGAGACTTGCTATCTTATAGTCTGACTTAGGACTAAACATGGTTCGGTTCTGAAGAGAATCGAACTGAACCAAAGTTTTCGAGTATTTAATAAATGGAACCATCGGGTCCAAATAAATTATGGAACCGTTCAGGTTCGATTTGATTCTGTTTGGTTCGGTTCCGTACCATAATTAAATTTTAACATTTACAGTAATACTACGTAAATATAACTAATTACATGTCCATTCGTAGCTTTTACAAATTAACGTAGCTCAATTTAAAAATATATAAATAACAAGTTGTCCAATAAGATTAATTCAATGTATACAATACTAAAACTAAAACATCGGTGATACATATCAACTGATGATGTTCATTTGCGACTTTCTAATGGTCAACGATCGATGGTCGTGGTCAAAGGTCGAGGCTTCGATGGGCAGTGAGAGAGGAAAAATCGGACTCGAAAGTCGACGAATTCGATTTGGACATGTAGATGTAGGTTTTTAATTTATTAAATGATGTGGGGTTAGACGGTTAGTGGACATGTGCTTACTAAATGAAATTATGAAAGTATGAAAATAGAAAGGGAATGATAAAAACTTAAAAGTGCCTAGATCTTGGGCTAACAATGAAATTAATAATTGAGCCAACAAAATTAAAATAAGAAATTAATTTTAGAAATTGGGTTGGGCTGGGCTAGCTAGGCATGGATTTGGCTTGGGAGTTGGAGCATTAATCACTAAATTGGTTAATTTACTAATTTTTAGAAAAAATTAAAATAATTTAACTAATTCAATTAAAAAAATATTTAGATTCGGTTCTTATTCAGTCTTTCGATTCTCGGTCTAGAATCGATAATCGAACAAAACCTATTGGTTCTTGATTCAGATACCCATTCGGATATTTAACTTTTGAAGAACCATTCTGGAGTTTTGTCTAGCCCTAGTCTCACTGAAAGTCAGCATCAGTCTATCCTTGAACTCCCAGTTCATTTTCTCTATATAAACTTTTATTAAAATTTTTATGTATATTTGGATAGGTTTAGCAATCTCCTATAACTGTGTCTATATATCAGCTTGCTTCTCCCTTATCTTTCATGGAGAAATTATTTGACAACCATACTTTCAACTTTTGAAACATAATGACATCGTTTTTTATTAATATATGATCTACATATAATATCATAAATACGACAATGCTCCTACTGTCTTCCAATAAACACACGGTTCGTTTTTCATTTTTGAAAAAACCAAACTTTTTTATTTTCTCATCAAAGTGAAGATTCCAAAACTCTCAAACTGTATCATGTGCACTTATTCTCGCAAGTTCCTGTTAAGGAAAGCAATTTTGACATCTATTTACCATAACTTACAGTCATGGTATGTAGCTATTATAAGCAAAATTCGAATGAACTTTAGGATGTTTACAGGTGAAAAGGTTTCATCAAGGTCAACTCCTTGTCTTTGTTTAATATGTTTTGAAGTTCTCATCTATGTCGACCTTTTCTTTAAACCCATTTACTATGGGTTTTATCCCATTAGACTGGTCAATCAAGGTCTAAACTTTGTTCACATGTATCGAAACCATTTGAGATTCCATGGCCTCTTCCATTTCTTTAAGTTAAACCGGACTTAAATGCTAACTTATTCGATTTAGTGCACTTTACATAAGTGCCATTGCCCCTAAACTTTATATGAGACAAGTTGGACTTTCTACCTTTCCATAACTTGTCATTTTGTCAATAGATTTAGAAGGGACACTATTTAGTGTGTAGCACACTACAATCAATGCGTGACCCCAAAAAAGTTTTGGAATGTTTGCATGGCTCATCATTGATCACACCTATTTAATAGTGTGTTATTCCTTCATTCAAATACACCATTATGTTGCGGCGTATGTGTTGAAGTCCACTGTGAGGGAATCCATGCACTTATAGATAATCTAAAATTTATCACTTTAGATATTCTCCACCTGGATCTAGAGTGTGCTTGGTAAAGATTAAAATCGGATTAAAATTGAAAAAGTAGTCGTTATTGTTGATTTTTATTAGACAAGTGGGACCCAATAACGGCTGTATTTTCAATTTTAATTGAATTTTAAGCCGTACCGAACACGCCCCTAATCTTAGTGTGAGAATACCTTTACACATTTATTTCTCTAATACTAGCTTGAATCCCTTGAACTTTTCAAGAGTTTCATGCTTAAATTTCATCAAGTATACATAACTATTTATGAAATAGTAATTAATAAATATGAGGATATAAGAGAAACCTTATCTAGCATTAATTGACATAGGTCCACATACATCACTATGTATTAGGCCCAATATTTGTACCACTCTTTCTCCTTTTAAAGTAAAAGAGAATTTGGTCATCGTGTGTAACATGCACGAATCACATTTTTTAATGATTTAAAATCATTTGACCCCCCAAATACCCATCTTTATATATTTTGGAATTGCGTTTTTCATTTATGTAACCCAGCCTATAATGCCAGATATAGCTAATATTTAGGTTATCACTTTTATACCTTTTAATTTTTATACTCATTATAGAATACTCAGTATTTAGAATATAAATATCATTTTGTAATTTACCATGACCATCAAGATCTCATTAAGATAAAATGAACAACCATTGTCCCTAACATTAAAATAATTCATGTCCAATGATGAAGTTTAAATAATATTCTTGGTAATTATTTGAACAAAATAACATTTCTCTAATTCTAATACTAAGTCTAAAGGCAATAGTAAAAAGTATGCTCATACAGGCAATGCAGCAAAATTTGCTCAATTTCAATGTGTATATCAACTTCTCCCTTTCGCAGCGATCTGCTTTTGTTTAGTTTCGGCAAATATGAGATTCATATCCAGTATCAAATATCCAAAAAGCTAATAAAGTAGATATAGCAATCCTCAATGATAACATGCCTCAAGTAGAAGCTTCAAAAGACTTTTTTCCATTCAAACTCTATGAGATAAGCCTTGTAATTCCACTTCCAATGACCCATCATTCCAAAATGATAACAATAGTCATTATATTCGATATTGTTCTTCTTCACTTTGATTGTCTTAGCCATCTTGGATGCTTTTCTAAAGCTTCCTTTAGACTTCCTCTTAGTGTCCTTAAAGGAATCAATAACAAGACTCACCCACTACAATCTTTGTTGTTGAGCTCAACAAACTTAAGCATGTTCAGCAATGTAATCAGTATGCACTCGAGCTTATTCATGTTAAATTCATAATAAACTGTGATTAGCTCTCTGGGAGATATTGTAGAACTCATGGTCCACAACTAAACCTAATTGAGACAATTTCTCAGTATTGTCAATCATCTTCAGTACATGAGCACCGACTAAAAATTATAATACTATTTTGCACCGATATAGTTGTTAGGAACTTTCATATCTTTTCCTACGATTGTTCATCATTCAACTCCCTAAGATGATAAAATCAATGTGTTAGCATTTATATCCCTATGTTACTTTTTTAACTCAAAGCATCACACATGTTGTGGTACTATCGTCGTCATTATGTTTATTACGGTAGCAACCTCTTCTAGGGCTAGACATGGGTCGGTTCGGTTCTGAAGAGAACCGAACCGACCCAAAACTTTCGAGTATTTAATAAATGGAACCGTCGGGGTCCAATTATAATTATAGAACCGTTCGGTTCAGTTCCATTCGATTCGGTTCGGTTTTGTACCATAATTAAATTTTTAACATTTACAGCAACACTATATGAATACAACTAATGACATGTTCATTCGTAACTTTTACAAATTAACGTAGTCCAATTTTTTAATACTTATACTGCACTCAGAGATCTAATCAGTAGCTACCGCGCGTCGGTGAAATGAAGGAGCTTCAAAATCCATTTGAGAATGTGGATGTAGGTTTTAAAATTATCAAATGATTTATGTTTATACGGGAGTGGGCGTACTACTTACCAAATGAAATTGGAATGGAAAGGGGGAGGATAAGGTCCAAATGTTGGGCTAACAAAAAATTAATTTGGTTGGACTTGACTGGTTTGTTTAATTAAGTTGCTAATTTGTTTAGAAAAAAATAAAATAATTTAATTAATTCAATATAAAAAATTAAAAAATAATTATTTAGATTCGGTTCTTCGGTTCTTGGGCTAGAATCGGCCCAAATCCATCGGTTCTCGACTTAGATACCCGTTCAGGTATTTAACTTATGAAGAACTCTTCGATTCAATTCGGTTCGGGTAGGGTCGGGTCGGGTTGGGTCCAGCCCTAACCTCTTCCATAATCGAGTTATTAGCACGTGTTTCTGGAAAGGACTAATCAAGGACATAAACAATTTTCTCACACCTAAGAATAATTCTCAGATTATAGTGCTAATCAAGAAAATTTGGCATCTAGTATGCCTCTCAAAATCATATGGTAACTCATGATTCAGTTGACTATAAATAACGAAAATTAAAGAATAATATATAGAAATGCTTCAATTAATTTAACATGGTTTTTTATTAAATTATTTATGCTCCCGCTATTTAACTCAAATTCATAACCCTCTCACATAAATTTATGGAATCCATACTTGACTCCCAGTAGGCTAGGATTTCATTTATTATATTAAGACCTTGAGTGAACTCAACAAATCTTAATAAAACATCTGGGTCTATACTATTATCAATTGTATCTCCATACAACTCCTAAATCATTAAATGACAATTCTTTGCCTTCACACATCTAATGTGTCAGCTTAATATCCTCTAGAATTTATCCCATTAAGTGTACTCAACAAAAGATAAATTTTAGTTAAGTTGAATCCATGGTTCAGTAAAAGTATCTAATATTTCATAGTGTCAAACATATTCATAATAGACCAACCTTTAGTGTATTAACAAGGTGAAATAGATTGACAACTCTGGTTTTTCACTATAATGATGAAAGACGAATAATAAACTAACTCAATATTTTAACGAGGGATATATCATGAACATGCAGAGGTCTCAACATAGTGATTACACACACACACACACACACACACACACACACACACACACATATAGTATATAATTAAAAATACATATAATAGTGTGGACGATTATGAATTTATATTATCTAGTCTTTTCGATTCGTAAGAAAAACTAGTCGAACAGTTCATATGGGTTATTGCGTGACACATGAAATGCACCATCTTCATAGCCTCTTTCTCTTTATGTATCTTTAATTAGTCCAGTATACTAATTGGCACACATGCCTAAATGAATTAGACATGTAAACCCAAAATAATAATAATAATAATAATAATAATAACGAACTTGCATATCCAAAATAAATACGAGCTTGCATCCCCATAAGGTAACAAGAATAAAATTAACCATTCAACACATCCATATGGTTGAATTCATAATCATCCACTAATTAAACATTCACCATATGAATGCATTCTTATATAATATCTAATATTATATGCAAGCATATTTTAAGATTCTAGCAATTATGGTCGTCTAGACTAATTTTAGATGGATCGAAATAACTAAATAATTAATTTATCAAATTAATCGATCAATTTAATTAGCTGGCTTATTTAATTAAAATCAAATTTTAATTAAATCTCACATTAAAGTCCAACTCTAATTTCAAAGTTATAGGCCGAAATAATTTAATTCAAATTCAAATATGATTAAATTCAAATTAGAGTCTAACTCTAATTTCAAACTTGTTTAATTAATTATCAAATCAGAGTCAATTTCTTATTTCAAGATATTAGGGCGAACTTATTTAATTAAAATTAAATTTTAAGTAAATATCAAATTAGAGTTCAACCCTAATTGAAATTGGATTAACATTTTAATTTAGGATAAAACTCATATATAAAATAAATTTCAATTTAGGTGGCATAGTTTAATATTTAAGTTAAATTCAATTTTAACGAAAATATAAAAAGTCATCAATTTTAAATAAAATTTTAAATGGACCAAGATTAACTTTTGGGTTAAAATCAAATTTGTGGTCAAAATTGAATTAAAGGTCAAACCTTTTAAAATTCAATTTAAAACCTTTTTAAGAAAAAATTATATTCAAAACTCATTTGAGAGTTTGCATTCTGACATGTGATTTAAAAGATAAACAAGCCCTTCAATTTCTGAAATTGCACAGCATCCCTTCATTTAAAATTACACCATCACCCCAAAATCTAAATTGTAGGCAGGCCCCTTCAAATTCATAAATTGAAACCAAGGCCCCCCTCCCCGAAATCGATTAGAAACCCTAAAATCTTCTCCCTTTTTTCCCTTAGCAGTGCCCCAATGATCGATGTCGTGTTTGCCCGCATTACGGAGTGTGTTGACGCTACAACAATAGTGGCGGCCCAGCATGTTGTAGTAACACCTTGACTGCTTCTTTGTAGCGGCAAGAGTCATCACTGCATTCCACCGTGCCTTTGTCGGTGGCTTCAGTTGCCACCGACTAGCTCTCGTCCTTTTATTATCCAATTTTTGACAAAAAATAATCTTATTTTCAAAATCAGATTTTAATTTAAGTCGAAATCAACAATCAATTTTAACCACATATTTCATGGCTCCCACAATATTTCAACCACATTTCATCAACTTTTATCAGAATCTATTAAAAATCTAATTTTAATCCCTATTAAACAAGGTTTTAGAAAGATGAAAAATAATTTTGTAAATTGGTAGATTCAAGAAAAAATAATAACAGTCGACTTTCAATTGCTTTAACATGCAAAAGAGTTTCTAACAAGCACAAAGTAAGCTCTGATACCACTATTGAGAATTTACTTAACATGCATAAAGGAATTTAAACAATATTTTAATTCCCAACAAGGATTTTCTTTGTATTTAGAAAGAAACTGTTATAAGAATTATACATTTGTTGAATTCTGCAAACTTCTTTGCTTATCTTGAACACAAACAATTGTGATCTATAATTCACAACCGTCCAATTGTCCGCCTCCAATGAAAATCCACATAGGGAACAAGAATGAGAGAATTACGCCTTCTATTTTCTTACACTAGCAAGATAATGAATTTTGTTGTTATGATTTCTCAAACCATAAAAGTTTATTAATAGAAGTCCAAATGGGATCAGTCTGACGCTTAAGCTTAATCCCACACAATATTTTAATCCAATTAATTAAACATGGTCTATCAATTAATTAATCCGATTAATTAATGGTCCAATACTTGTCAATTAATTGATTACTAAATATCATTCTTCTATTTCTCCTTTTATATGTGACCCGTTATGTTCCAGATCACGATGTGTAACGACATAAATTGTTATTTTGATATATTGCAAATCAAAAGAAGCAACATGGAGTCAACGTCGGTAAGATGATGTAGCACTTTACTTGTCATGCTTCTACTTGATCAAAGATAGTTGAAACTTACTTGACGTAGAAGAAACCCTAAGATAAACTTGATTGAATCACTTGCCTTGCCTTTACTTGTACTCCTTGGTCCAAGACTCGATCACAATGGAAGGAGTTCCTTTTCCCCAATCCAAATATCTTTATCTCATGATTGTATGCTCATAATGGTTATTTTTTGTATTTTCAATTTAGCACCATATTTCCGTATGACTTTTTTTTTCTTGAGAGAATATAACTTTCCACTCTCATGTTACTATTGAATCAAGGAAGTTATTGTTGGCAATGGGTGGTGGCAAGTTATTCTACAAATCAAATAATAACTTCTCCCTCTAGCCCTTTTCGTTCTACATGGGTCTAGTCAACATACATGGGCAACCCACTCGCACATAATGGGTTTGACCTGAAATCAGTAATTATCAATTAGATTTGTATCTAACTCAAAGGGTTCATACTCGTAAATGGATCATATGATCAGCGAGTAACTTAGAGCATGTAGTGTTATAGACCTATTACGAATATATAGTAACTCTATAAGATTAATGACTTTTCTCGCCATACGTAGATTTGTTTCCTAACATCTATTTCAAGTATTTCTGATCCTTCAGTTAGCTAAGAACATTTTTGAACTCTAAACCATACATTGTATTCAAAATTGTGTCCAAAACTCCAAACAATTAACACAATTTTCCACCAATGAATACAAGTGTGTTATATAAAAATAGTTTTCCTTTTCTACTCGAATCTCTTAGCTTTAAAATTGCTACTTTCACGGACGTATCCCGTATGAACAAATTATTCACGATCTTTGACGATATACTAAAGTAACAATACTATAATAAAGTCTTCAAAAACAATCAAAAGTCGTAATGGTACCACAAAGACCACAAACAAGACTGCTACAGGAGAATCCTTACATTATAGCTTACGAGGAAGAAGATATGAGCCTAAGTACCTTAACATATCTTATGCATCAAACCAACTTGATATGACAGTCCAAGTATCCTAGAAAACGATTTCCTCAAATCGATCTAAGGTATTTTATTATAAATCACCATGATAGGGAAGCTATTCACCTAGTATAAAGGGGATACCATCCTTATCTTCTTCAACAAGTAACCACAACATGGAAGGCTAGATATCTAAAAACCAGAGTGTAGTCACATCCATTTGAGATCAGGTACTTTGGAAAAGACCATCCTCAGCTATTTGAAGTGTCTCATCTAAATATACAATGATAGGAAGTCATCGATCTCATATATTTGGCGCCATCCTTAACCTATCTTCTATCGCGGCCATCTTGGAATTGAGGTTAAATACCTCTAACAAGGGTAACCATCGTAAACATTAGAGGTACTTCACACTCAAAGTCACTTGAGATCTTTCGAACTCATCAATTCATCTAGGTAAGCAAGAATGTTAAATCACTTGACAAAATGATATATGAATCATCGTAGTGAATCAGTCCATCCGAGGCCTACCCTCGATGACCAAAATTTTGTACTCGTACTTATCAAAAAGATTAACTATGTATAAGTACATTGACAAAACGACATTACTTTTGATTACCTAGTGGTTCATTGAACAACACTTGGACATTAGATGCATAGTACCTCAGTCATTTTATTTTGTTCAAAGTTATCACGGAGCCTTTGCAAAACAAGGCGTCATTAGTTACTCTAGACCTATTGTTTTTAGGCATCAGTGCATTACAAAAGGTAAAGGCATAATGCAAGAAACATGAAACAAGCTCCAAAAGAAAAATATCATTTTAGTGATACTAGAATAGTTTAGCATGTTACAAAAGTTAGAGAGGAGAAAATATTAGAAATTGAAACCCAGGTTACTTGATATAACCCTTTCTTTAATGCCAAAATTCTCAATGTCAAATCACCAAAAGAAATAAAAGTGCTAAACATACGTTGATCTATTGGGAATGAAGAATGAAGATTGATTGCTAGCTGGTCCTTAATATTCCTTTTCAATACAGTTTCTCTCCGTATTCTTCTAATAATGGGATGGCGGATAGAATGAGAAATTATATATATGAATTGAGGATCATAACCCTATTAAATATTTTAATATGTATTTCGGCCTATCGTGAAATACAACCTAAAGGAAACTGGTCTATATACATAAGCACATATTATATTAGATCTCCAAAGCATACTAAATTTAATTCTTTATTAAATCACTTTAAATGAGTTTAACATTAAGACAGCCTTTAACAGAATTAATTACATATGTAGGCCCACATGACAAATTAAGAACAAACAATCTCCCACTTGAGCGAGATATGTTACCTTATAAATTAACCTCATGATTTCAAAACATCTACTATCATAATCAAGAGCATTTCCGAGCAATCTCGTTCATTGATTATATCAATTTAGGATTAAAGCGGTCTTCGTTACATATATCATAACTAGACCTATCAATGGTCATGTATATCAGCATAATCAAATGACATAGATTAAATATGGATGTGTAGTATGGAAATTACATGCAATGTGATCCAAACATGGCTATTTTTAGTTAGTCCTACCTTAATTTAATAAGATCAAACCAAAACTTAACCAGAGTGAAAATAACTGAAAATTTTATTTATGAAAATAAACTGAATATCCATAAACATAAAAATGTGCCTAAATTAGACAACATCCAAATACGAACCCCCTCTAAAGTAGCATATCATCTCAAGATACAACATCCATGTAAGCATTGTGCTCATGAAAGACCTTAGGTGCCCTTTTAGTAAATGGATATGCTATCATAGAGTTTGTGTCAATATGTTCTATAGTAATCTAACCACTCTAAACTCTCTCCTTTACAACTAGAAATTTGATGTCTATAAACTTAGATTTTGTCAAGCTCATGTTGTTGTTGGAATACAACATAGCTAATTTATTATCACAAAATAACTTGAGTCGTAACCATATTTCACGATTGGATGCCTTATAGCATGCTATAAACTCCATGGTTGAAAAAGATACAAGTGTATGTTTGACACACTTCTAGGATATCGCTCCTACAGCCAGCAGTAGACATAGCTAGATGTAGATCTTCGGCTATCTTAGCATCCAGCAAAATCAGAATCAAAATATTGAATGATCTTCTATTGGTCTGATTTTCTGTATATGGTAATATAATTATTTGTTCTTTGTAAATACTGCATAACCCGCTATACTGCCTTCAATGTTCCATCACAAGGTTACTTAAATATTTGCCTAACATTCTAATAATGAATCCTATATCTAGACGTGTGCAAACCTAAGCATATATTAAACTCCCAACTATTGGCATATAAGGAAGTTTTTGCATTTCTTTCTCTTCAAGGTCATTCTTAGAGCCCTAATTGAAACTAAACTTGTCTCCTTTAGCAACAGGGGTATCACATAGTTTACAATCCTGCATCTAAAATATCTTAGGAACCTTGTTAATATAATTCTTTTATGATAATCCAAGAATACCTTGAAAATGATCACCCTATATATGTATCCCTAATACAAGAGAGGTGTATCCAAGATCTTTCATTTTAAATTTGTTTGATAGAAATATCTTGGTTTTGTGCAATAAGCATTTTCATTGCAGGCTAGCAATATGTTATGGATATACAATATCATGAAAATATGCTTACTCCCATTGAACTTATGGTATACACAATCATCAATGACATTATCTCAAAATCAAACGGTACAATTACTTGATGAAATTTGTGATACTGTTGACAAAAAGCCGATTTAAGCCCATAGATGAATTTCTTTAATTTTCAAATCATTTTCTTTAGGTCTCTGGACACAAATTTTTTGGTTGCACCATATAAATGAATTCATCAATGTCACCATTGAGAAACACTGTCTTTATATCCATCTAATGTAGCTCAAGATCAAAATGTGTCATAAGTTCTAAAATAGTTCTGAAAGAGTCTTTCGTTGAAACCATAGGAAAAGTCACTTTAAAGTCAATGTCTTCCTTTTGAGTATTACAACAAGACGAATCTTATATCATTACATATCTTCGTTTGAATCCTTCTTGATTTTAAGTACTTATTTACAACCAATGGGCTTCGTATCTTCAAACAATGAAATGAGTTCCCAAACATCATTGTCTTTCATGGACTCTATCTCTTCATTCATAGCATCAATTCACTTTCGAAAATTAGTCCTTTGCATGATTTGATGAATGTTGATTGGATCTTTTTCCATCAATCCAATGTTATCCTCATGTTTTTAAAAAAAGACTACAAAGTCATTCGAAATTGTCTTTCTTCTATATCTAGTGGATCTTCATTATGTTCTTAAGTTTGTTAAGTTTGTTCTTCTGGGACAATCTCTTGATGTTAAACAAGGGATTCTGGAATATTTTCTTGATCTGGAAATGCTTGTTGAACGAGATTGGGAACAAGAATTTGTCCTTAATCTTAATCATTGTCAATGACAATAGAATGAATAGTTGTGTATTCATCCTTAAAGATAAAATCTCTGACCTTATCTACCTTCGCAAACTACACAAACTCAAAAAAATAGGTATTTTTCGTTTCAAAAACTGACATATTAGTGGGATCGTAGAATTTGTAACCCTTGAACTATCAGAATATCCAATAAAACAGCAATTTACAATTCTAGAGTCCATTTTTTTTTCATTTGGCCTATAAGGCTTTGCCTCAACTGGACAGCCTCAAATGTGCAAGTACTTCAAATTAGACTTCTTATTTGTCTGAATTTCATAAGGAATTTTGACAATTGATTTACTTGGAACTCTATTGAGAATGTAAGCTGCAGTCTTTAGTGCTTCCCCTCAAAGGAATTCTGGTAAGGTGGAATGATAACTCATACTCCTTACCATATCTTTAACTGTTGTGTTTTGTCTCTTAGCAACACCATTCATGCTAGAGGATCCGGCATGGTCTACAGTGGGATGATTCCACATTTCTCTAGAAATTTAGCAAAGACTTTGTTCACCTAATTCGTCATATCTACCATAGTATTCACCACCACGATCAGATCGATGAGTTTAATTTTTTTTTTGTTGAGTTGATTTTCAATCTTATAAACCTTGAACATGTCCGTGACTAGGACTTCTCATGAATGAGATACATGTAGCCATGGAAAACTATCTATGAACAAAATAAATGACTGTTGACCATTCTAAGAAACCGAATGGAATAGCCTACTATTATCCGTATATTTTAGTTCTAAGATGTTCAAAGTCCTATTGACACCTAATTCCCTTATGTTTTTCTGTTTTACCTTAATACAATTAACACAAACATTTAAGTCTGAAAAATCAGGAAAATCAAGAATTCCATCTAACACAAGATTTCGAATCTCTTTTGGGAGTGTGACCTATTGCTTGTGCCATAACAGAGCAAAATTCTCATTGATTAATTTTCATTTTATATCACGTGAATTCACATGTAAGATTTCATTAAATGAAGCAATCGCAAATATAAGTTATATACACAGAAAAAGAATCGGTACCTGATAAGTGTATTTTCTACACTTATTCGGGCCTTGAAATTATAGGAT
>CAIGRR010081248.1:0-10387 GCA_903798365.1 Fraxinus sp. 1973-6204 | reverse complement strand
TAATCAAATAATATTTTTGATTAATTTTAAATATGAAGTTTTTGGGAGAAAAAATTTAATTGAAGTTTCAAAAACGTACCCACGTACCCGTGTCCGAACTTTGGACTCTTTTTAGCCATGTCCCCGTATCCTCCATTTAAAAAAATAAAAGATCCGATACTTAAATACGTACCCGTACTCGATACCCGTACCCAAGTCTGAGCAACTTAGGTTATGGCATAGAAGATTAGGGCATCCTAGTTTTCAATATCTCAGACATTTGTTTCCTAAATTATTTAAAGGAATTGATTGTTTAGGAAAATTATTTAAAGGAATTGATTGTCCAAAACTTCATTGTGAGGCTTGTCATTTGGCTAAGGATCATCGTGTTTCATTCCCAATAAAACCCTATTTTGCTTCAAAACCATTTTATTTGTTTCATAGTGATGTTTGGGGGCCATCTAAGGTCAACACACTTTCTGGCAAAAAATGGTTTGTAACTTTTATTGATGACCACACAAGGGTATGTTGGGTTTACTTGTTGGAAAGAAAATCAGAGGTTGAACAAAGATTTAAAGAATTTTTCCTGATGATTGAGAATCAATGTCAAACCAAAATTGGCATTCTAAGATCAGATAATGGGACTGAATACTTTAATAAATATTTAGGAGCATTTCTGACCGAAAAAGGTGTTATCCATCAATCAAGTTACAAAATGGAATTGCAGGAAAAAAAATAGACATCTTCTTGAAGTAGCTAGAGCCATAATGTTTTCTACGAATGTACCTAAATATCTCTGGGGAAACGCCCTCCTAACTGCTTGTTACCTGATAAATGGAATGCCATCTCGAGTTTTAAAATATGAAACACCTTTACAAGTTTTAAAAAATTGTTTTCCCACATCTCGAATAACTACGGATCTTCCTTTAAAAGTGTTTGGTTGTGTTTGTTATGTGTATATACCAGATGTTTTTCAATCAAAACTAGATCCAAAAGCTGAAAAATGTGCGTTTCTTGGTTATGCATCTAATAAAAAAGGGTATAAATGCTTTAATCCAGTTACAAAGAAATTTTTTGAGAGTATGGATGTACGCTTTGTTGAGAACCAACCTTCCTTTAAAAAAATTCTCTTCAGGGGGATAACATAAGTGAGGAAGATAATTTTTGGGAAACTTTACCCATTCTAGACGAATCTATACCTTTGATTAATTCTGATAAACAAGTTTCGAAAACAATTGTTGAAAGAATGGAACCTAATGATAGCACTCTTAATCTAAATTTGTCAGATACTACGTTATCAGAGACAGGGGAAGAAGTACTTCAAACGGATTGTAATCCTCATCCTGAGCTTCAGTTTTATACCAGGAAGAGGTTCCACAAACGTACTATTGTTCCGGTTGTTCCTCTAGCAGAAGCCCAATCCAATTTGCCGAGTGAAGGTCCTACAACTCAAGAGTAATCCTTCTTCTACTCCTATTCCTTCTCCATCTAATGATTTGCCTAACATGTCCTCTTCAGATCTTGACCTTCCAATTGCATTAAGAAAAGGTGCCCGAGCTTGCACAAAATACCCCATTGCAAAATACTTGTCATATGAAAAATTATCACATACTCATAAAGCATTTGTGTCTAGGATTTCTAATCTGTATGTGCCAAGAATTATTCAGGAAGCATTAGATGATCCGAATTGGAGATTAGCTGTGATGGAAGAGATAAATGCTCTTAGGAAAAATAACACATACTGATCTTCCCAGGACAAGAAAGTCGGGTGCAAATGGGTGTTTACAGTGAAGTGCAAAGCTGATGGAAGTGTGGAGAGATACAAAGCGAGACTCGTAGCAAAAGGATTTACCCAAACTCATGGTATAGACTACCAAGAGACTTTTGCTACTGTTGCTAAGATTAACAACATCAGAATACTTCTTTCTCTTGTAGTTAATTTCAACTGGCCACTTCGTCAGTTCAATGTCAAAAATGCATTCTTAAATGGAGATCTAAAAGAAAGTGTATATGGACTTGCCACCCGGATTTGAAGAGAGCCTTGGAAGAGGCAAAGTTTGCAGGTTAAGAAAATCTTTATATGGGCTAAAGCAATCACCAAGAGCTTGTTTTAAACGATTTGGGAACGCAATAAGGAGGCACGGCTTCTCACAAAGCCAAGCTGATCACACTTTGTTTTTCAAGCACTCTACCGAGGGTAAAATAGCTATTCTGATAGTATATGTAGATGATATTATCATGACTGGAGATAATCTGTTTGAGATCAACAAGTTGAAGAATAAGCTTAAGGCCGAATTTGACATCAAGGACCTGGGAAAGCTTAAGTATTTTCTCGGGATGGAATTTGCAAGGTCCAAAAGGGAATCTTTATCAACCAATGCACATACATTCTTGATTTGCTCAAGGAGACAGGGATGACAGGTTGTAAAGCCGTAGAAACTCCAATGGACCCAAATGTGAAGCTAAAAGCAGCAACATCAAATGAGGTGGTGGATCGAGAACGTTATCAAAGATTAGTTGGGAGACTAATCTATTTGTCGCACACAAGACCTGAAATAGCCTTTTCAGTAAGTGTAGTAAGTCAATTTATGCATTTACCTGGACCTACTCACTTTGAAGCCGTGTTTAGGATCTTGAGATATTTGAAAGGAACTCCGGGGAAAGGACTCTTGTTCAAAAATAGAGGTCATTTCCAAGTAGAAGCCTACACAGATTCAGACTGGGCAGGTGATGTAAACAATAGAATATCTAACTCAGGTTATTGCACTTTGGTAGGAGGGAACTTGGTCACCTGGAGAAGCAAAAAATAGAGTGTTGTGGCAAGGAGTAGTGCAGAGGCAGAATTTCGCTCCGTTGCACATGGCTTTTGTGAAGTGTTATGGATCAAAAAACTCCTAAAAGAATTGAAAGTTCCGACACCAACACCTATTAAAGTCTATTGTGATAACAAGACAGCTATTTCCATAGCTCACAATCCAGTTCTACACGACAGAACAAAGCATGTAGAAATGGATAAACATTTCATCAACGACAAGATAGATAGCGGTGTTATATGCATGTCCTACATACCCACCACGAGCCAAGTAGCAGACATTCTCACCAAAGGACTTCCTAGGGCGCAGTATGAGAACTTAGTTAGCAAGCTTGCCATGAGTGATATATTCATGCCAACTTGATGGGGAGTGTTAGAAGATTTCCTAGGATTTTTGTAATTATGTATTATATTTGATTATGTGCTATTTTAGTTAGTTGAGAGATTTGTGAGATGTACAGATATTTTAGGAATCAGTTTTTATTTTCTTTAATTAGGGAGATTAGTTACCCGGTTTGTATCCTAGAGAGATCTATAAATTCTTATGTACAGAAGCATAATAAAACATACCCTATTCCTCATATTTTTCCGTTCTCTGCTTTAGATTTCTTATAATCGTCTGCACAAGCACTACTTTAAAATTAAGTGATTAAATTTCAATAAGAGAGATAAAAGTAGGTGGGGAATAAAAGAGTTTAAAGACAGTTGCGGAATAGTTTGATAAATGGCGATTTCTTATAATCGTCTGCACAAGCACTACTTTAAAATTAAGTGATTAAATTTCAATAAGAGAGATAAAAGTAGGTGGGGAATAAAAGTGTTTAAAGACAGTTGCGGAATAGTTTGATAAATGGTGATTACCATAGTTCCCCTCAATTATCTTGTGCTGAATGGGAATTAAGGTCTGCACGAGATAGCTTCTCCTTCGGTGTTGTTTCCACTTTTTGTAGAACTTAAAAAAGCGACATTGGACTAACTTTCTCTAAAAAATTTTTCTAATCAAACAAAGTACTTTAAGAAAATATTCCAACATACCCAAAAGCAACTTTTAAGCTCAAAAGTCATGTCTAATGGGGCTTAGACTACAAGTTAGGATGCTATAACAATTTGTGTGGAGAGAATGTCTTGAGACACCAAAAGGCCTTCACCCAAACCCACAACCATTTTTCGCTTTCATAACCATTTCATAATCTACCACCCACTCAATCTTCATCACTTCCGTTCAAGAGAAAATGATTTATTGCATGCTCGACCCTATGAACCACTTTCATTGGAATCTCAAACAGACAGAAAGCGATACCAAGAAATGCTAGAAAGGAGAGAACAATTTGATGTTAATCGTGACTAAGTAAATTGTTTACCTAAAAAAGGCAAGATAAGTTCCTCCCTCACAATCCAAACACAACTCATAGTTCTCTATTCGAATAAGTATTTACTTGCACTACAAGTCTTTAATAAGTCCAGTTACAACACCAACGAACTCTAATTAGCAATAAGTGTTGCATAGAAAATCTAGCTAGAACATTAGTCAAGATCTTATACACACCCTTCACTAGGTTGATGATTCTGAAATCTCTATAATTTCTAAGCAAATCTAGCCAGAACATTAGTCAAGATCTTATACACACCCTTCACTAGGTTGATGATTCTATAATTTCTTGGGAACACTTCTCTAGGAACAACAGATGTAGCCTTGTTCCCAATAAATTTGGTGTCGATACATGATTCTATTTTTGCAACTTCTTTCAATCCATTGCCAGGTATACTGGAATGTTCTAACGAAGAACTTTCAATGAATCCACCTTGTGTTCATTCCAACAAGTATGAAATGTCACAATGAAACTATTAGGTATCTTCAAACATGCCAATGACTTACATTAATTCGAAGGTTTAGTTCATCCCCGTAGTTATCAGCAGATTACGAGAATAATACATCAAACGTGTTCAAAATAGAGGGGGGGGGAAAATTACCTCATCCCATCCAATGCCATATGCCAGAGGATTCATTTTCATCCTTATGAAGAGATATGTATACCCAAGCCAAGCACAGGCCTCCTTAACATTTGTCACTGTGCCCAGTGCGACCTCTGCATTTAGGTTATCTTTTAAAGAGTTGATAAACTGCAAGTCAAGGTACAAGAACAGAAAGAAAAGTGTCAGCTACTTGATGCAACAAAAATTGAAAATATAGCTCAAAAAAATTTTGCCCACATCAAAGTCAAAGTCCCCATTTTTCGGAGAACCAAAATTAACTTGCATGCCAAAAATGCAAGATCATAACTTACTTCTGGAAAAGAAAAAAGGACATGTGCTCCGAAACAAATTTATGAAACCCATTCATGTATATATTTATGGTATAAAATGAAAAGTCTAAAGAAGAAGTAAAATTCTAGTTTCCAAAGAATCCCAATTGAGCTACTCGTATGCAGGCAGTCGTAACATCCTAAGAAGATCATGGTGTTTCCAACTAATCAATTTGGTCTTCTTTCCTCTTTGATTACTCACGGTGGTGTTGAATGTTCCTAAGCACGGTATTCTCAACAAAATGTTACCCAGAATGCAGATGTATATTATTCAAGAAACGGGATCCATAGTAGAACTTGCCACCTAGGGAAAATGTAATACACTATTGGTAGACTTTCTTAGATTAAACTGTAATAACTTTTGAAAAAAAATTTAGATAATACAATGGGATTTTTTACAGTTTAAACTCCTGAGAGTTCTAAAAGTCTTCAAGGTAAAAGGTCAATTTCCGTATTAATTTTGAAGCATCATAAAATAAGAAAGGAGAGGTATATAAAAATAGATTCAGATTACCACCAGTTGGCGATTTGCCAGGGGTGTACTGAATTTGGATTCTCTGTCTTCAACATAAAGGCAGAAAGGTGAAGAAGCGATAGTGTCAAGAAAAAGGCAAGGAACTCTAGCCCAGGATAGATCTCACAGAATCTGTAGGTAGTCCAATTATGCTTCAAGCAGCCTCGGCAGATCTTCTCTAGTTTTTCTTGTAAAATTTATGACACTGAGATTGAATTTTTTTATTCAGAAAATATATTCTTTAGGTTTTTCCTCCAAGTATTATCAATCTAAATCTACGACACAAAGTTAGGTGTAACATTTGTGCAATTAGTTTTTTGGCCATGATCATTAACCAGGGAGATCAATTGATGCTAAAACCCTTGACAACTAATTGAATATTCTAGAGTCTTCAGATCCCCTGAATTTGGTGTTGTAACCCTATACCAATAAGCTAGAACCTCAGCAATAGCAGTATTATAGCACACTTGTCTCAGTAAAATTAACACATAATTAAGTAAATAATTCTTCGTTCAATTTAATATATTGCATCAGGTTACTGAAAGAGTGTGATAATGATTTCATTTATAATAACTTAGATTCTTAATTCAAGGATTTATCTACCATGCAGCATCTTTTTGTACGTGAGTACACTACAGAGGGTTAAACATATGCAGATTGCACCAGCATCTCACGCCTTGTTTTTATGACAGCTTTACAGGGAAAAAAGTACAAGACGAGGATTGATTTACCATTTGAGTAGATATTAGAGATAAAGAAGCTGACAGATAAGAGGTAATCAATACAATACGAGTACAAAACAAGAGTCCTGACACATGTCAAAAAGAACATATCTAAATAACTTCATTGCAAAAATTTACCTGACTTTCAATGGGGAGTTGACTTGTGAGGAGACGCAGATAGTAGGCTAATTTATTGTGACTTGTGATTATAATTCCTTCACCACTTTTATCAAATTGGGGTCTACCAGCACGTCCAAATATCTATAAAAGGATTTCTACATCAGGAAACACACATAATAACATTAATGAAAGATAAACCAAAAGCATAGCCAATTTGGACCTGCATAACATCAAGCATGCCCAAGTCTCGCCACCCACCGGCTTTTGCATCATATATTTGGGTTCCCTGGACCGATAACATGCATAAAAATCATAAAACTTTAATCAAAAGACGTAAAAATGTCATGATGGCATCTGATGTTCGATTCTAGCAGAAATGACTGAAAGCAATCGGAGAACTTAGAAGATTGAAAATTTTGGCTACAAACTTGGGGCTTGTAAATAGGTGAAGTGCCACGAATTTAATTAGATTACCTGTTGATGCACCATATGATACTACTAAATCACAAAATCCGGTCTTTAGAGAGCTACAAAAATTATCTTATTGTTTTAAACAACTCAAGCTTTTAAATAAAGTGGTTCAACATTACATACCATATCAGACCACGCAAGATCATAAGGTCTTATGTTCAAGTCTCCCACCATCCATTTAATGAAATTGTGCATGTGTTAAGACTTTAAACAAAAAATGAACCCCTCTTACACGTGAAGGGGCATTGTTGAAAACAATATTTAAATTATATAAGTATAACCCTCTCAACAGCTTAAGATTTTAAATCAAGTGATTCAACACTTGTTCATAGGAAAAAAGACAGTGTCCAACAAGGAAATATTTGACCAATTAAAACAAGATGTTAAATATGGATGTTAATTCTCGTCGTGTAGAATTAAAAAAATCAGAGAATTGCTCCATGAAGGATGTAGTGTGGAACCTAATGTTATCAATTAGTTAGCATAGTTCCCACGAGGCAATCAAGGCTAGCGCTACGAGGTTGAGGTTTTAGTAAAACAGCGTGGAAGGATATTAAACAACTGTGTTAGGCAAAAATTTCTGCAAATAAGCTTATGCTTGAAGGCCATATGGCTGAACTGAAGATAAGACTCCATCATTATAGCTTGGACAAGAATTAAGCATTCAAGAGTGTGACAAAGTCCGCATCTGCCTACCAAAAAGGTAAGGGGAGAGAATAAGCCAGTAGGCAAGGGAAAAGATAATAAACCAGTAGGAAACTGTACGACAGAGACTTGACAGTCGCTTATATAAACAAAAAGTAGATAAAACAAATCCTACTTGGGTTATAGTAGTGTTCCAAATTATTCTTCTCTAAATCAGTGAGTCAATACAAAAAAATAACTAATCAATAAGACAAATATTCAAACAGAACAACCTTAATTACAACAGTGTGAGCTGGCAGATTTACTCCCCATGCCAAAGTAGCCGTGCAAACAAGAACCTAGCAGTAAAGAGAATGTGTTTAAGAGTAATATACCAATTAAAACCTAGGATCACAGAATTGGAAAGTAAGCAGCATACCCTCAAAAGTCCCTGAGAGAAAAGTCGCTCAGTCAGACCTCTGTCAGCACGTAACATCCCAGCATGATGAATGCCAACCCCGTATTCAAAAAGTTGGACAAGATTCTTATTTCTGGACTTCATTACTTCTTTCTAAATTGCATGAATAGAGTAAATTGCATAAATAGGCTTACCAGAAAAGTTAAACAATTTATGAAATAGTTGTTCCCATAAAAGTTTTCAACAGAAATTATCTTGCCTTAACAAGTCCATGCTGAGGGTGGGACTCATTTGTGAAAAGATCGAAATCCTCATTCTTCCTGGAGATTTCCACCTGCACAGAACGTCAGCCAATGGGGTACAGAGAGGATTAATCTATATGATGACCATAAAACTATTTAAAGAAATAACTAATATACAAATAAGCATAAATCATGTTTGACAAACTTCTGGGTCAGTGGAGAATTTTGTCCCCTTACATGTTACAGGATGCTCTTAAATTAGTACAAGTAGAACTTCCTATCCTCATATAGAAACGTAAAGATGGCAATGGCACAATGAAGCATTGATTGCCATACATCAAGAATTCTCCGCTATGCACATTGAAAAATTTATTCAGATGATTTAAAAAGATTTGAACTGGTGCGAAAGCGTTGTGAAATTCTTGTAATAAGAATTGAATGTCAGCCAATGGGGTACAGAGAGGAATAATCTATATGATGACCATAAAACTATTTAAAGAAATAACTAATATACAAATAAGCATAAATCATGTTTGACAACTTCTGTGTCAGTGGAGAATTTTGTCCCCTTACATGTTACAGGATGCTCTTAAATTAGTACAAGTAGAACTTCCTATCCTCGTATAGAAACGTAAAGATGGCAATGGCACAATGAAGCATTGATTGCCATACATCAAGAATTCTCCGCTATGCACATTGAAAAATTTATTCAGCTGATTTAAAAAGATTTGAACTGGTGCGAAAGCGTTGTGAAATTCTTGTAATAAGAATTGAAAATAAGAATTATACTAGAATAATCTTGCTTTGTATTGATATATGATCGATTGTCTTAAAAAGTGTACAATACCCCTATATTTATATGCAAAATTATTCCATAATCCCATTAATAAAATGAACTAAAATAAGGAAACTAAATTCTAAAAGGAAATAAATTAATCCTAATCTAAACATGATTTAAGAATAAACCTATTACAACTAGAAAAGTAAATTAGAAAATATAATTTAAAAAGACAAACTCCTAGATAAAGTGAAACTATTAATTGTAGTTGTGATATACTACACCAATCCCCTCCACTTGAATAAAACTCATCATCCAGTTTTCTTGAAGAAAAAATCAATCAATCGGGAGGAAAATACTCAAAAATTTCTGCAAATACCGATATTGAAAAAATGACAATTTCTTGATGAGCTCAATAAACATCATTATATTCTTCAGTTGCATTATTCAAAGTCAACTTTGTTCCTATCATGCTTATTATATTTTCTTCACAGATAATTTGCAAATGACATTCCTTCATAAACGAAGCATGATTTGATTTCTCATCATTGAGTTCGCTCTCGATAGAGGCCACTGGTGCTATTTTCATTTCTTCGTACTTCTCACATTTTGCTGTAATATTTAGTGATGATTTCTTCAACACAAAAGAATTGGTACGCGGACTCAAATCCTCATCGTCCATGTTTTCCTTATTTTTAGCAATTCTTTGACACTAAAGCTGTAGAAAATGTTAACAAAATTTTTATTCTCAATTTCACAATCTTCACCTTTGACTCCTTCGTGATTGCAAAATTTAATTTCTTCTTTTCCTATTGGAAATTTTTTATCTTCATCTTGTTCATCATTGGGGTGCGGCTCGATGTTGAAGTTTTTAATTGTAGTTTTCATGTACAAGGAATCATTAGGTCTCGAATTTTCAACTTGCACGTGCTTTTCTTTTTCTGTTTTAGTACCGTGGTTAGTAACATCTTGATTATCTTGAATTACTTCTTTTTTAGCCTCATCATCTGCCTTATAAGCCTTTTTCTCTTTGTCATTCATAAATTGCATCACAAGACACCAAGACAATCTTTTTATCGTGCCACCTACACACATATCTATTATCTCGACTTATGTAAGTAGCATTTATATCATAGTACCATGATTGTCCCCAAAGTACATGACAATTGTTCATCTCTACCACGTTACATATAGCCCCTGTTTGGTGCACATTATTTCCAAAAGAATGTATTTTTTTGGTTGATGTGATGGGGAATATGTGGTTGAAAAAGAAGGAAAAGTTATTGATGTGAAGGAAAATATTATTTTATTGAAAAATGTGTGGTTGAAAATGAGTAGAAAAATGAGAATGAAAATTTTAATGTGTACGAAACAAGGGCTAAAAAGAAATGCCTATTTGAAGTT
>CAIGRR010081204.1:0-11283 GCA_903798365.1 Fraxinus sp. 1973-6204 | reverse complement strand
TATTGACATTCAAGTTTAAACCTCAAAACAAAATTGATACACACTCCCAACTAAACCTTTCGATTTTAAGAGCCTGTTTGGTACGGATTAAAATCCAATTAAAATTGAAAATATAACCGTTATTGGGTCCCACCCGTCTAATAAAAGTCAACAATAACGACTAGTTTTTCAATTTTAATCCGATTTTAATTTCTACCAAACGGGCTCTATTTTTGGTAGAAAAGAAACTTAAGGCACATTTTTTTCCTTAGTTGTGCATGCTCAGTTTCTCATGAACAAGTTTCTTTTGTACAGAATCAAGATTATACAATATCTGAAAATTGGGCAAATGATCCGATTGTTCAAGAAGCTCTTTATATTAGAAAGGTACACCTAATTAAAAAGCATTAAAGATTTAGTATGTGTTATTATGTGCTATTTTTCAACAAAACATTATATATGATCAAGATGTTTACAAAAACCTCATTATTCGATAATAGGGAACGATAGCAAGGTGGCGAATGTGCAATGCTGGAGTTTCATATGAGCAGAATGTAGAAAGTGCTCTTGAATATCATAAAATTTTGATCAAGAAAGGATACCATGTTTTGGTATTCAAGTAAGTAATAATATATAGCTTCTATCTTAAATAGAAATCATAAATTAATTAGTTCAAAATCTAATCTAATCCATCAACTAAATGTTTTAATTTGATACATGTTGTCTAATTATTCTTCTTTTCTTTCAAGTGGTGACCATGACATGGCTGCACCATATATGGGTCCTTTAAAATGGATTCCCATTCTCAATCTGACTATTGACGACGATTGGAGACCTTGGCTTGTTAATGGCCAAGTCGCGGGGTTTGTTTCTTGTTCTTGATTTATTAATGTTGTTGTTGTTATTGCTTGGTATTATTCTCAAAATTACAACCTACTTTAACCCTTGTAGATACACAAAAAAGTACAAGAAGAATGACTTTGATCTCACATTTGCAACAGTCAAGGCAAGAAAGGTTTGAATGTGTCATTTCTTACAATGGTTTGAAGAAAAAGAAATAAAGGTGTATGTTTCTATTTTGCAGGGTGCTGGACATTCAGCATCAAAGAATAAGCCTAAAGAATGTCTAGCAATGTTCCATCGCTGGCTCTCTAGACTTCCGTTATAGGTATGCATAGACAGGAATGTTTTGGGGGTGCATTTGTGCCCTTAATTCATCAATTATGTTGGAAATTAATTCTCTTTTGCGCTATAAAAATGGCGATACGTGATAGTTATTCAGTGTTAGAGAAATAAATTCCTCCACAGTATTTTTTCTTTTATGTCATTTGCTTTTAGTAATTGTGTATGAATGGATTGTATTATGATTTTTGTTTCAACTGCGGTTTTTGGTGATTTATTAATGTCATATGTTGCTGTTGGTTTTTAAATATATATAGTGTTTTTCTAAGTTTATTTAATAAAACTTATTATTTTTAAGAGTAGGCACGTGTGTGGGGGCAAGTTTGGTCAATTTTTGGCCCAACCTTTGTCGTAGAAATTAACCTTTGATCTTCAATTGTGCAAATTGGGCTTTCTTTGAACCAACAAATCGAACACCAAGCAAGTAGGATAATACAAAATTTTTCAACATGTTTAATATGCAAAGAAAGTAGACTAACACCAAATTAATCAAGTAAATGGCGAACATATGCAACTAATGCATAAATGACTCCAAGAAAAGATTTTACCGCAACCCATTTCGTGTAGTTTGTACCTCAAGAACACATATATCCTCTAATCGCCAACCATACACACTAGATTGGTCACTCCTCATGCCTAACTGATAAACCACAATAGATTCTAAGTCAATAAAATGTTCCTCTATAACTACCTCACGTCTCTCAACTTAGGTAGATAATGAGTCTCCACCTAATGGAGATGATAAGAGTATCAATATCTCACTCTACCCAATTATAATTCTCAATGGATTGAGGATTCCAAACATTTAATCACATTACATCTCGCGATCCAAATGTCACTCTCCACACCCCTGTACATATCACCGATGTACCCTCAAACATCTATACTCTATATTACTAGTTGACATATTTACTGCTAATGCACCTACTAAAATGAGAACACATAAGGTATCGAACATTACAATAATAATCCTAACCACTATACATGTAACACATTACACACGGTAATATGATCACTCTCAAATTCATGCAAAAAAAATACACATCAAACATAATAAAATTTAAGATAAAGTAATGCACAGAATCAAGAAACATTCATGCAAATGAGATTTTACACATGCAAAAGTAGTAGTCGGGTTTATTATAAATAAACCTCACTCGGGTCATAACTAGACCCAGTGAAAACATTCGCCCCACCCCCCATCTCACCTTACCTTTTTGAAAATTGCCATTTATAGCTTTTGAAATCTTTTTTTCGAACCAAAATTCCTCTCATTTTCTATTGCCAAATATAAAAATTTCATTTTCTATTAAAAATCTCCAAATCAAAATGCGTAATCATTTTGAACACAGAACAACCAGAAAACATGATTAGGTCATACAAAGTACCCCTAAAATCGCAATATACATCGTTCTAACTTCTAGGTTTCGTGAGATTCATGATCTCAGATCAAGAGAACGGTCAAATAGGTAAAGTTCATGTGTTTGAAAGGAATACTCAATGCAACACAAAAGTATATCTACAAAACCAATTTCTCACTCCATGCAAGTCTCACACAATGACTTAATCAGCAATTATTTGAAAGAAACAATAAACAAGTTTTACCAATTAAACTTAACACTTCAAACATAATAATTCTTAAATTCTAGCAACATATAATGATTACACTCATATTATAATCTCAAACCTAACGGGTAACCCACACGATTGTTTACTAGTACAAAAATTTAAAAGTTATAAGCCAATTTACCGAGTTGACCAAATCTGTGTTTTCGTAAATAAGAAGAGATGCAAATTTACTTCTTCAGGGCCATCACTATTCGTCCTAAAGCTTCCAACAATTGCAGCAACCAAAGAAACAACATTTAACACCAAACACTTAACATAGGGCCTGTAAAACTTCCTGGAAAACTTTGTTTTTGAAGATCATCGTCAAAATCCCTATGACGTAACCGCATACACTGCCTTCTCTTCTGTACATAGTGCTTACATGTCGTCGTGCTGGAGCTCCACATGTCATCACGCGGTGGCCTACAGGGTGCTCCTCGTTGTCCTAATTTTTTGTTTCTCCATCATGTCTGTGGAGTGGCCAGAAATTGGAAGTTTACGTGTGAACAAAAAAATTTCAATAGTTTTTCTTCCTTCTCTGCATAGTCGGCTTTGCCTCTTTATTGCACAAATTCAACACTATTATTGCACACCTAACAACTTTAATACCATTTTATGCGGAAATCAACATCTAAATCTTCAATTGTGCAAATTGGCTCGTTTTCAACCAACAAACCAAACACCAACCACTTAATTTCTCTACCCTAATCTAAACCTCGCTCGTGGTTGCCCAATAACATTAACCACAAAGGATGATATGGAAGCTACAATAACATAAAGGGAGAGAAGGAGGAGGAAGACACCGAGCAAATCTTTCAACTGCACAAGACACGATTGCCTCTTTTCTCTCTATTGCACATGTTCGTGAAATTTTGCAAGTGTACGGATCGTGACAAGTAATAAAGTGAATTTATTAAGTTCGAATATCGTTCCACAAAGACTATTATCTGCTATAAAGTTTTAAACTAACATATCTTCAATTTAAATTAAAATGGTAACTAATAATCAAATCAAATTTTATTTTGTAAGCGAAATTCTAATAAATAAAATAACAAGCTCAAATTAAAATTGTAAATAAGATTATATGATTAGATAGTTAGGATTTCGATTTCATTTAGGCTATTTATCATACATTTAATTCCAATTTATTCAACTATGTTTCATACGTGCTAACGATCGAATTAACTTATTGTATTTAGTGATTTCTCGAGCAATACTAATCATATTCATATGCCCGAANATTCCAATTTATTCAACTATGTTTCATACGTGCTAACGATCGAATTAACTTATTGTATTTAGTGATTTCTCGAGCAATACTAATCATATTCATATGCCCGAACTTGCTATATCTCTATATAAATTTACACACATATGAACACATTAATATATAAGAATTCAACAAAGATCGCATAGCTTATAATTATCTCTCGATCTCTTATAATGTCTATGTCAATTATTACATAGGATAGAGTTATACATCACCTCTCGATCTTAGTATTATCCCTAAATCAATTAATTATTGCGCAAATAATTAAAGTATTAAATACACAATAATTAATTAACAAGTATCAAAATGGCATGAAAATTTTGAAATTAGACATATAATAAAAATCTTAAGCTACATCATCAATCTTAATATAAAAATATTTAGCCACTCATTATGTTGAAATTAAACATGCAAAAGTGGAAAGACATCACCAAAATTTGACGAAACGTGAAGTTATATTGCTCAATTTCAGCCACTTTCTGTCCAGAATAGCTGCCGACTTTTGCACGTGAAAATAATATATTTTCAGCCCCTGTTTTTCTTAATCTTCAGCCACCAATTTCCGTCCACTATGTGCACTTATAATCTCTTTTAATTCAGCCCTCTGTTTTCTTAATTTTCAGCCACCCATGTGTATATATGTATATGATTCAACCTCCCACCTAGCTGCTGACTTTTCGTGCGTATATGTATGTTAATTCAGCCCAACTCTCCACGTCAAAGCCGCCTGTGTGTGTTCTCTTTTTATGTATATATCACAGCCGCCTTCTTTGTTTTTCACCCTCTAAAACGTTTTCCTATGCGTGTATAATATATAATAGCAGCCACCACATGCAACCCAATGTGTTTTCTCTCCTCGTTCATCTTCCCACTGTCAATTTCAGGCCCAATGGATATATATGTATTATATGCTTTGCTGTCCAATTAAATTAATTCTTGCTTCCAAGTCCTCGATCTTTGAATTTTTCCATTTTTCCGCTATTTTGCATCTTTTCTCCAATTCTTCATTAAACATAATTGTTAATAATTATATGGAAATAGCTTAATTCAATGTAATTTGTGTTTTGTAGGACAACAATGATGAATACAGTGGAAATTAAAAGAAAAATAACAAAAAGGACTAAAATAAAAGAAAACCAAAGTTCAGGGAGAAAGATGCAAATAATCAAAAGATGACCCGGAAGAGGAATTGGAGACGTGAAGATGTCGAGGGTCAATGGAACTTTGGAATAACACTTTGGAGGAAAAAGAGGTCGAGAAATGAGAAATGAAGTTCAAGGACCAAAATGCAAGCATTTGAAGTTTCTTAATACTTTGCGGTAGCATAGTATTAAAACCTATGCGATCGCATAGTTACCTACAGAGAAATTCATGGTAACTTCCTTTGTAACTATGTGGTCGCACAGTACAAAGTTTTGACGAAAATTCTGATTTCCTATTTTAATTCAAACACTTATGGAAACAAATTCTGGGCGGTGTATTTAAACTCTAGGGCGGTATAGAACGTAGAGGATGAGATTTTGGAAGCTTTTGAGAGAGAAAAAAAGGCAATAATTATTAACATCACGACGCGAAGATTAAATTCAAGAATCAAATTGGTGATGTTGTTTTTCATTGATTTTTATTTTTTATTTTCTTGCTTCTACCATGCTAGGCTAAACTAATTTTGTACTAGGGTTAGATGAACTATGTAATATGATTTTCCGTTCTTAGTTTTACATTGTTGACCATTCAAACATGTTTTGGTATATTTGAATGATTTATATGAATTTCTTTTCAACCATAATTATTGTACACATAATTATGTGAATTTGGTGGCTAGTTTCATGCATTCGAATGAAAGGGAATAGGTTTGACATGATATGAATCATCATAGGGTCCGATAGGGGATAGAAATATACCGCTATGCCCTATGTGAATCGTTAAGTGTTCATAAAAACTCATGCATTCTTGTATATTGGCATTTGTCATAGAGATATAGTCAAATGGTATGCGAGATTAGGTTCAACTCTACTCGAGAGAGATTGTTGAATATTTTAGGANATACCGCTATGCCTTATGTAAATCTTTAAGTGTTCATAAAAACTCATGCATTCTTATATATTTGCATCCATCATAAAAATATAGTTGTGTCATATACGAGAATAGATTTAACTTTGCTCGAGAGAGATTGTTAAATATTATAGGAACATTGATTCTTCGATATTTCAATCATGTTTCAAGGTGTAGAACTAAGTTAGAGAAGAATATTACATAGGGATTCGTGATCCTAGTACATTCATCATTCATTCGAAAAACTCCAAATCATTTAACATCAATTGCATTTAGTTTAGTTTAGTTTAGTTATTATTCATTACATCATTTAATTCATGTATTTATAATTTCATTACAACAACAATTCAATTTCATTGTTTCGGTTAAGGTCACGATAATTAGAATTAGAATTAATCAATCCTTGTGGGAATAATATTCGGACTCAAAAAGCTCATTTTACTACTTGTGAACAAATCGTACATTTACGGTGGTTTTAATCCAAATATATTTTTGTGAACAAGTTTTGGCGCTGTTGCCGGGTATCGAACCTAAGTCACCTGCGTGACCAGTGGAAATACTCACCACTATGCTACAACGATAATTATAACTTCATTATTTTAGTTAAGGTCACGATAATTAGAATTAGAATTAATCAATCCTTGTGGGAACGATATTCGGACTCAAAAAGTCCAATTTACTACCTGTGAACGAAACGTATACTTGCGATGATTTTAATCTGAAATATATTTTTTTGTGAACAAGTTTTTGGCGCCGCTGTCAAGGATTGAATTTCGTTTAATTTTATTTATCTTGGCACTAATTCGAACATTAGTTTGTCTTTACTTATTTTTGTTTTGGTTAGTAATTTTTCTAAGTTTTTAGTAATTTATCTAAGTACCATTTTTAATTCTTTTTCAGGTCTTGTATGTGAAGGTCGCTTGACGGTGACTTGATTCCAGCTAATCCAGAAATATAATGCACCTTCTATCATAGGCAAAGAAAAGCAAGAGTAGTACGACAAATGGCTAACGAGCAAAATGAACAAGTTGTCCAAGTCAACGAAGAGGCAATTATGGATGAGGGAAACATGTTGGTTGGGGACTTCATGACACCGCAAATCATTCAGAGTCAATCTAGCATTGTCTACCCTCCATTTGGGCAGTCTAACTTCCAGTTGAAGACCAACGTCATGCATGTATTTCAGAATGGGCATCAATTTATGCCAGAGCTGAAGAGAACCCACATACTCATGTCTTTTGATTATTGGAGATGTGTCAACACTTCAGATATCAGGGTATCTCAGATGATGCTATCAGACTACGGCTGTTCCCACATACATTACGTGATAAAGTACTGGAGTGATTGGATTTTCTACCTATTGCTAGCATCAGTACCTGGAATGACGGTTCAGAAATTCTACACAAAGTTCTTTCCACCGACAAAAATTGCAAAATTGAAGCATGGCATCTCAATATTTCGTCAAAGTGAGTCAGAGTCATTCGATAAAGCTTGGAATCTGCTCAAAGACTTGCTAAGGAAGTGCCCTCATCATGGTATTAGCAAAGGACTCCAGGTCTGATATTTTTATGCGGGACTACTTCCATCATTCAAAAGCATGGTGGATTCTTCGTCAAACGGTTCATTATCAACAAAAACCATTGATGACACCTTAAAACTATTCGAGACAGTTGCAACTACTTCAGCAACGTGGGCTTTTGAGCGGGCGGTTCAAAGGAATGTGCCAGAAGTATACGAGGTGGATGCTTACTCAGCCTTGACAGCAAAAATAGATTCATTATTTCATAAGGTGGAGAGCATATCACTGACAGCGAATGTTACACAAACCAAAGAGCTAAGTTGTAAGGAGTGTGGAGCAAATCATAACACAACAGCGTGCCCAATTTTAGCTTAAGGAATGGAACAAGTGGATTTCGTATAATCGGGACAATGTCAACAAATGAATCCACATTCAGAAACTTACAACCCAGGGTGGAGGAAGCTTCCTAACTTTTCTTGGGATGGTCAAAACTAGAATAGGCCACATGGTCAGTTGCAGCAGTCGGAAAAAAAAAATTATTCGATAAATTCATGGAGAAAAAAAAATCAGTACATGGAAGCCAACAATCAGTTTATACGAAAAACTGAATTAACTTTCCAAGATTAGAGTGCTAGTATTAAAACTTGGAAACTCAAATGGGGTAAATGGCAGGTTCAGTACCCAGCAATACAAAGATCAACCCAAAGGAACACGCCAAGGCAATAACAACTAGAATCGGGGTGTAATTGCCAGAAATTCATGTCAAAAGACCTACTATAAGTGAGGATAAAATGCCTTCTTCGATTGAGGAGCAAGTGACAGAGACTGAACAGACACCTAAAGTAGTTGCAAAGGAGAATTCAGAACCACCAAAAGCTCACGAGAAGAATTACCAATCCTTATGAACATCCTATACCATTTCATCAAAGATTGAAAAAGTATAAGATGGATCAACAATACAAGAAATTCCTTGAGGTCTTCAAGAAACTACACATCAACATCCTGTTCGGTGATGCTCTTATTCAAATGCCTAGCTACGTAAATTTTTGAAAAACATCTTATCTAACAAATGCAAGCTAGACAAGCATGAAACAATAATGTTAACAGAGGAATGCAGCGCTAGAATCCAGAAAAAGCTACCTCCAAAACTTAAAGACCCTGGGAATTTTAATGTACCTTGCACTATTGGAAATTGTCATTTTGATAAAGCTTTATGCAATTTAGGTGCAAGTATTAATTTGATGCCACTTTCTATTTTCAGGAAACTTGGTTTGGGAGAGGCTAAAGCAACAACAATGACTCTGCAGCTAGCAGATCTATCCCTTACTCACCCGAGGGGAATTATAGATGATGTACTAATTAAAGTGGAGAAATTCATCTTCCCTGCGAATTTCCTTATACTAGACATGGAGGAAGACAAGGATGTACCACTTGTACTAGGCAGACCATTCTTTGATACTGGGAGAGCACTTATCGACGTATAGAATGGTCAGTTGATATTGAGGATTGGTGAGGAACAAGTTGCTTTTAATGTCTTCAAGGCCATGAAATTCCCCACTGAGTCAGATAGTTGTTTCCAGATTGATGTAATTGAAAAGGTGGTCCACGACACATTTCCACTACGCAACTCGTCCGACACTTATGAAGCATGATTCACAATCAACTAACTCTAATGCTCTGGAGATGGAGACATGTGCAGGACTTTTGAAAACTAACCCACCATACACATGACAGTTTGAGGAATTAGGAACTGATCCTATAAAGCCACTACCATCTGTTCAACAACTTCCAAAGCTGGAACCTAAGTAATTGTCGCCTCATCTACGTTATGCCTACTTGGGAGAATCTTCTACATTTCCAGTGATTATATTGAGCTCCATGAGTAAGGTGGAGGAAGAGAGACTGCTATAGGTACTCCGGGTAAAAAATTGTTATCGGATGGTCTATCGCGGATATCAAAAGGATCAACCCTTCACTGTGTATGCATAAGATTCTCACGGAGAAAAGTTTTAAACCCTGTATAGATGGTCAGAGAAGGCTAAACCCAAACATGAAGATGTGGTTAGGGCAGAAGTGCTAAAACTTCTCGATGCTGGAATAATTTACCCGATATGAGACAGTGCATGGATTAGTCCAGTCCAAGTGGTGCCTAAAAAGGGTGGTATTACTGTAGTACAGAACGAGAAGAATGAGTTAATTTCCACACGAACTGTTACAGGTTCGTGAGTGTGCATTGATTATCAAAAACTCAATGCTGCTATTAGGAAGGATCACTTTCCTCTTCCATTCATTGATCAGATGCTTGAACTGCTGGCAGAATTCGCACTATTGCTTCCTAGACGGTTACTCTGGATATAATCCGATTCTAGTCGTACCTGATGATCAGGAAAAGACCACATTCACTTGCCTATATGGTACATTCGCTTGCCGAAGAATGCCATTCAGTTTGTGCAATGCTCCTGCAACTTTTCAGCATTGCATGATGGCGATTTTCTCTAACATGGTGGAGAAATTCAAAGAAGTTTTCATAGATGACTTCTAGGTGTTTGGATCATCATTTGACGAATGTTTGGAGCATCTGGGTTTGGTATTATAGCGGTGCAGGGAGACCAACTTGGTATTAAACTAGGAAAAATGCCATTTCATGGTACAAGAAGGCATTGTGTTAGGACATCACATTTCAACCAACGGGATAGAGGTGGACAAAGTGAAAATCTAGGTTATTGAGAAATTATCGCCACCTATATCAGTAAAGGGTGTTCATAGTTTTCTTGGGCATGCTGGGTTTTATAGATGCTTCATCAAGGATTTCTCCAATATCACTAAGATATTTCATGTGATTTACTATGCAAGCAAAACATTGACTGACGCCCAGCTAAACTATGCAACTATGGAGAAGGAACTCTTAGCGGTGGTCTTTGCATTTGACAAATTTCGGTCGTATTTTGTGGGGTCCAACGTTATTTTCTACACTGATCATTCCGCCTTAAAGTACTTGCTTACAAAGAAATATGCCAAACCAAGACTTATCCATTGAGTATTACCTTTGCAAGAATTTTATCTAGAAATAAAGGACATGGAGGCAACGTTTGTCTCGACTGGAGATAGGGGAGCAGGATGATTCCATTGATATTAATGAAATCTTCCTGGATGAGCAGATCTTCAGCATGGGTGGAGTAACTTGGTATGCAGATGTCCGCTAAAATTATATACTGCAAGTGCATAGGTGCGTTCAAGTATAAAGTGGACTTGTGAGTTCGAATATCAATCCCTCGAGGAGTATCTTTTTTTAATTACACAATTGTTGACTCAATTTTAACAATTGAAAACATACAATTTGATTTTATATGTGAGACGAAAAAGAAAATGAATTTGAAGATTAACAATTATAAAAGAGAAGGAAATTTGAATTATAAATGAGTTGGGATTTATGATGTCACTTAACCGTCATTTCTTTAATATCGCAATAAATCGAAAATTCAAATTACCAAGTTAAGATATTAGTTAATTACCTCTCTCAAACGAAATTAACCCTATTGATTGGTTAACCTACTATATCTCTATATCGATTGAAACAAAACAACCGCATTAGATCTATGTGAAAATACACAATAGGTCATCTAGAGTTTGGAGTATGTCTCTATCTCTTAAAACAACATAGGGCATTAATTAT